>JAADJG010000264.1:0-136027 GCA_012932025.1 Fusarium austroafricanum | reverse complement strand
TTTAATTATCTACCCACCTAAGCTTAGGTGGGTAGATAATTAAATATATAGCCCTTCCAATAGAGACGAGGACCCAAGTACCATATTTGTTTGCTACTGTAGATGGCGGTGCGATTTAGTCAGCGGGCACTAACAAGCTCCTGGCCAAATATCGACAGTAAATGTTAGTGTGCAAGGGATGCAATTGATTGGCTCCGAGCTGGCTGAGTGGAGTCTGCTGACATAATTAAGGATGATGACCAGACTTGATGACGTATGCCAAAGACCCCACTAACCAACCAGGTACGTATGGTGGGCGCACCTTACACTACGTACCTAAGTAAGGTACCTAAGGTATATATATGTATTATGTTAACCCATAACCAATGTAAGTCGTGTCTTGGTGTGCCTGAGTTTATTCTCTAATGTTGACTGAGCCTGTCTCCTGTTTGCAATGTCGCGTCCCTTCGACCGCAAGGAGTCTTTTGACATGATTCTCGATGCCATCGACCCACTTTGAGGCCGACAAGAATGCTGTCCAAAGGTAGGTCGCATGTTAAACGATGAACAATTCGTTCAACTTCGCATTACTGCTACCCTATACCTTAGAATACTTTTATTAAATAGACTGCTTGTAAGGCTATGATGAGGGTTCCCTTACAGAGAATAGGTCAGGGACGTCCAGGGTATCAGAGACTAGGCTGATCTCCATGGTATGAGCTCGCGACCAAGACGACAATAAATTACGGCAAAACAAGACTATTTACTACCGCGATTTGAACTGCGTCAAGATGTTCTCACACCACGTGAACGACATGGCAAATACGATTGAGCATGTTTCCAAGTTTTGGAATGAAGCTGAGCAAGAAAATAACAAAATAGTCAAGATTCTTAGTTGTATGAAGCAAAGGATGGACAATATGGACGTGGACCGCTTTCTCGACGCTGTGGAAGCTTCACTCTGGAAGTATCGCAATGAAACTTCAGGACTTGCTTACTGGATAGAAGACACCCTCGACGCTTTCAACTTTACCCGTGCCGTGATGCTTCCCGTGGTCCAGCACATCGACCAGTACGTGTCAAAAGCATATCGCAGTCTATCGAATCTCGATAGTCTATTTATAGAACAAACTTGGTTCTGGGATATGAGAGTCTATGATCCCGTTGAATCAAGTATCACGTGTGAGTTTTTGAGATGCATTATAGACGTACGTCAAATCACATGGATAGACTGGGAGATGAGGACTTGGAGGATTTAGTAAAGGTGCTTTATACTGGGCTCTTGGGTACGAAATTGGTAGATAGGTTGTTTGATGAGGAGGGAGAAAAGATGTACAGGCAGAAAAGGCCCAAGGGACCAAGTGAGAAGACCGAGGAGGCCGAGGAGGCGGGCAAGTACTGGAAGTGGTGGTAGCTAATAATAGCAAAAATGCGATTGATATGCTGTCCCTACCTTAATCAAGGGTATAAGATACATCAATATTTGGAAAACAATAAGAAGCCTAATAAAAAGTAACAGAGTAGCCTTCGATGCTGCCGTAGTCATTTAGCAGATGCAGTTATCCCTTTTATCTATCCGATTCTGGTCTGGTTCTGGGCATAGAGGAGCGCTCCAGCCACATCCTGGACAGCGAATTCGTCGATCAAGGCCTTGCACCACTGGTCGTCAGCCCACCACTCGACGGCGAGGGTGATATGAAGCGCAGAAGCGTCAATTGTGTGGCCAGTGATACGGCGTAACAAAAAGTCTTGGGTATGGTTTGCAGGCGCATGATCAAAAGAGGAACAAGAAGCAGCTCACCGGTGATGGCAAAGTCGGACTAGAACATAATAGACATGATGAAGCTGGAGGTTGGTTGAGAGAAGTGTAGATGTGTTTTGGGCAACTGTGAAAGTGTCTGATAGAAGTTTGAAGGTGTTTGAATCAGAGCAGAAAGATGGGAGAAATCATCGGTGCTTACGCATGCTCTTGAGCTCTCTGTCGCTTGACATATCATTTATGCTACTGTACTGTTAATATTGTTCTTAATAAGCAATTTCGGATGGGTAGAGGCTGAAGCAGGTAGAATTGTACTAAACCTAAACAGGCGTTGAATGTCCAGAGCCTAGCGCCAGTTTCTGGGACCTTGGTCGCGCTTATAATTGCTGGTGATCCCTGTCAGTGGAGGCTTTATTGTGCTGTTCTATTAGATAGATGATCATCTCCACAAATACTGAACTACCGAAAAGACTAATTAAATCTGACATACGCCAATCGGTGAATTAACGTTCAGCCTTACAGAACGGGATCAATGGGCGAACCGTATCATTAGCTACTTTCAACCAGGAAATAATAGTGTCGAGAAGGGCGTTTCCATTACTGATCCAGAAGCTTGAGCAGTTTTACGTCTAACACTTAACCAACTGGAGAGCGTTCCAGCTCGTCTACAATTACAAGAGAGCTGGATGAGGTTTCTTCTGTGATGAAGAGATGTTTCACGATCACAAGACAGGCGAAGCGACGTTTCCAGTTAATAATATCGACTCCGCATTTGCTCCCACAACCATCCCACAAATACAATTATTTATTCCCTCTCCAGGGTTGCATGTCAAATTTCTATCGTCCAATCCTGTCACTATCGTCGATAAATAGATATATGCATAATACACAAATAGCAGTATCGGAGGAAAGACCCGTCAGCATCCGCCGTGTTGGTGTCGGATTATAGGCTCACAAGTTGATCAGCCCCTCACCAGCAAAGACGGCTGTGGCAGAAGCAACTCAGTACTGCGGCACGTCTTGGTTCAGAGGATCTGTATACTGCACCCACGAAGTCCCAGATTTGATAACTGCATCGCGGCGATATTGACGGTGCTGATATCTAATAATGCTTATGATGGTAGGATAACTTCAACACTTGTATGACTTGCTTAAGAGGTTGCGTGCAATGGTTACTCTCGTGTACTTCATAAGTGGCTCTGGACTCTACACATCTGAACGATTCGGATGATAATGGATGGACTGAGGCCTGATGTATTTGTGCCTGATGCTGCCCAGTGACGCACGGATTCTATAACGTCTTAAAATAGGAAATAAATTAATGTAATTTCAAGTAATACCAAATAAATTTCCATGTCTATCAAACCCGTGAGTTCCTATTGTTCCATCCATTCTCAAAACAATCTCACATCTTCCGCTATTATTCCAGTAATGGTTTCAAATTGCACAGGCCAATGCCCCTGTTTGGAAAAAAGCTTTATCATCACTCATCGTTACCAGTGAGATCAACCATGGGTGTGCCATCTGCCATTTCCTCTTCGGGATAGTGGTGTTGAGGCAGCAAATTGGTCGACTCGACCGCTGGCATCGGTTCAGCCAGGGTAAAACCATTCCTCCCGACTACAGGACCTGAGCATATTAGCAAGCTGCTTCAAATATTCGAACATTTACTTACGATGCGACGAGTACTGGAACTGGAACTCTCCCAGAGTTGCCAATTTATTATATGTTTTGAGACCAGGAGTCCCATCTTGCGGCTCCTCTTCGTACCTGGTATGGTTAGCTATGTTCCCTGAAGAAGGACGTGGACGTACTGGGTTGCATGTGTCAAATGCTGAGCATAAAGGTTATGGACCTTCATCGCAACCTCCATATCTGGAGAAGCGGCAGAGTCGTTAGGATAGGCGATGTTTGGCATCTCTCCAGTGACCTGGATGGCCGAAACCACAATATCGATCTTGCCCAGTGTTCGTATGCGGGCTGTATCAGCCTCAATTGCAGCGCGGCTTGCCTCTTCAGCTAGTAGCTTGTCAGTAAAATGAAAAGCTAATTGAACTTGTGCACGAACTTGTG
The DNA here is from genome assembly GCA_012932025.1 of Fusarium austroafricanum. Lineage (NCBI taxonomy): Eukaryota > Fungi > Ascomycota > Sordariomycetes > Hypocreales > Nectriaceae > Fusarium > Fusarium austroafricanum. Next base: position 132,216 of record JAADJG010000264.1, on the reverse strand, counting down.
ATGATGTTCGAGAATACCGGGAATTGCTTTCGGATATTGCCATTCGGCATTCTGAAGTACCGATCTCCAAAGACCTTGGTATCTGTCTCATTGATATAAATACCAAAGCTGTGAAAGAAGACCCCGTCTATTGTCACACGAAAAGCAACCATGTCAGTCCCCTCAGGGAAGGCCTGGTTCGCATGTGCAGGTGCTGGGTCAGAAATGCCATGGCCCGAATATAGGGACGCAGTGACCGAGAAGCGGCTTCCGGACATCGATTCAATGTAATTGATGGTGCGTGGGACTTCGGGGTGCTCAGAATTCCAAAGTGCCTCGGGGTCGTACGGCATGGGCCATTCTCGAGCAGGTTCACCACCTACAACGACTCTGACTTCGACACCGGGAAGAGCGGGTAGAATAGCCATCTTGGGGGACAGTGACAGCAGTAAGTGAGTGGTGACAGCGATAACTTGGGAAGAAGTAGGCAGATGCAAGAGATGAGTATGTCTAGAGAAGAGGCGAGATGGTGATGGAGATAGAGAAGAAGGAAGAGAAAACAACTGCATTGAGGGAAAAGGCCCTCTTATCATAAAACAGTACAACTAACGGGCTTAGGGAATTTGGCAAGGATGGTAATGATCGCTTGCCAAGTTGAATAATTTGTGTGATATGCTCATCTCATGCTGGACACACGCGACACCGCCAGAGCGCTCCCCAGCTTGGCGCCTTGTCATCTAGAATAAGTGACGAAGACAATTACGAACCAATTTGCCGGATATTCCCGAACTTGACTAAAATCACAGCTCAAAAGTCCAGAAGTGCTATTCATAGAAGCATTATCTAACACGTCAAATTGCTAATACGCGCCACCTTGGTTGAAACTCTATTGTCATGTGGGGCCTGAATGCATAGTGAAAACGATAGACCAAGCCACTTGTATGGAATTCACTCTTTATCTGGGCGTTTCAACTAAATGCCATGTCTGCTATTTCTCCTGGATTCAATGGACATGAAGGGAAGGTAGCTAGAAAGCGTGTTTATCCACCTCTTGAATGGTATAGTGAGACAAGTAATCAAAGGAACAGGAAGCAAAGCAGTCGGGGATAACTGTAGGTTTTCTCATCTTGCTAGTATTGTTTGAAGTATGTTGTGTTGTTGCTCAATGAGATGGTTGGTTCCAAGTGTCTTCAGCCATGTCAAACATCTGTAGCCTGCCGATCATCCACATTATTTCGGCTACCCCTTCTTGGCCGTTTGGGACCATGTAACTTGCCATGTGGTTTGTGCTGGTGTACTGTCCCAGAGAAATACTTCCGGCTGTTCCGTGCCGTGCGTGATTTGGCTGAATAAATCCCTGTGAATCCGACCCGTTTATCATCAATAATATTAAGCGATTTAGCCTATCCGTATTTGAAGGAGTATGGTGAGGTGCAGAGAATCCGATTCGTCATTCACGTACCTACATCCCTGTTTCCCCTCCTGTCTTACCATATCACAGGGGTGCCAGTGCCACCCTGTTGAAAACTCCAATAAGCGATGCTGCAGTCTAACGACAGCCCCTTATGTTGCACTCATCAATGGAATTTCGTAGACAGCTCCATAATCTTAATTCGACCTCATGTGAAATGCGAGGCTGGATGCATAGAGCTTCTACCAAAATATCAACGCGTGACAAGACCTTTTTCGACTGTGACTGTAAGTTACAGTAAACAGGGCCCGAACGCAATAAACAAAACTGGCCTTTTGCTGTTGAGTAAAGAGACAAAGACTTCCATGACTGAATTCTGCGGCTGGGGAAGGGACACAATTTGCCAACGGCTACTGTGACAGTATCCACATTGCCATCCAGACAATTCTTATCTGCCAGGTAGACTAGTAGCCATGAAGGTGCGCCATCGCCTTTTCGACATCCTGTCTGCCCTGATCCAAGAGTCGGTGTGCCTGAATGACTCACACATATCCTATTCATGTCGATCCATGGCACTACCAGATTGTTGGTGTCACTGTAGTCTGCATTTGGTACCAATTGACTTTATAACCCCTGGCTCACCAACATGACGCCTTCTGAGTGTAGCTGACTGGGCTGAAGACTTCTGGAAACCGACATAAACATGCACCCAACTTGTGTGTACAGACGCTGCACAAAATCCGTATCGCGACAACGATTGGCTGGCGTAAGCGATCATAAGAATGGGGGCTTGGCAGCTGGACGCAATACCTACACCATGAATGAGTCTCAATGCGTTAGCGCGGATGTTTTGATGAAATGTGTCCAACATATCATGCAGTATTTGAGCTCAAAAGGTGGTCCAAGCTGAAGTGCGTTTTGATGTCGACCAACAGGAAAAGTCTATGTAGGTTATCGTTGGAAACTGCAGCCAGAACTCTCAAAGTGCCCACACAAATTCTGCAAGAGCACAATGGAAAAACGCCACAACTGGGTTCTTCTCTGCGAAAAGCCTGTTTATCCTGATTCTAGAATACAGACTGATTCCTCTGAAGAACAAACAAGTGTAACTTAGACATCTGTGCAGAATGTCGGCCTGGAGCAGCATGAAATATAAAATCCATCCAATTTCCAGCTAGGCTATTCCCTCCTACACCTACACTTCTGGTATTTTACCCACAAGCCTGACATCTTTCCGCTCAACGTCGACCTGCGGACTTATCGAAATATCGCTGCACTAGTATTTGTCACGCATCCAAGAGTATTCACAATGGACCGGTTCATCCTTGGTAAGGACACCGACCTTTCCTGAAGCTTAGCTAACACTGCTTAGACAAGACCTTCGCCATGCTCAAGGCTGGTTTTATCGGCAAGATGAAGTTGATCAATTTCTCCTCCACTGCGATCGAGTCTGTCAAAGACTTTATTATCATCTTTGCGAAAGAAATCACCGCACCAAAGTACGTGGATGCCAACATCAAGGAACGTGTTCTTTTCTTCATCATCATCTTGATCATCGGCTGGTTTGTTTTGAAGCTTATGCTCAAAGCTTTGCTCTTTATATGCAAGGTTGTTTTCGTCATTGCGACGTGCGTCGCTGGTGTTTTCTTCATGGCCGTTGTTGTTCGCGATCTTGATTGGAGCAAGATGCGTGGTTGATGGGGCAGATATACTTGGGCGAATATTCTGGAGAGCGAAAAACGGGAGAATTGTAGCCTTGGCTAGCAGGGTGGTATTCTGTAGAGTGCATACATGGAATGCATGCATTTAATATCTCGACGAGAAGCTGGGCACGATAATAAACCTGATCGCCCTGCCAACATAGACATCTCAAGAAACATACTGTTGCTGATGCTCCAAACCTGCCGGCATTATGAGACATCTTTCAGTAGCTAATGATATACGGATATCCGAGTCCAACGGGATGCTGGAGCAGTCAACGGTGATACATGTATCTGGCTGTAGAGAATGACATTTCCAGCTCCATGGCAGACTGTGGAGCGGGTGATGCAGGGTCTGGAGACTGTGGCCGATCGTTTGGTGACTCGACCTTGCCCCAACTGGCAGGACGCCAAGTACCGGGTTCCCATCCTTATCTGAATAGGAACGAACACTGAAACGCAAAACATCTAATTCCTGAAGGCAAGGATGCCGACCTAAACTGAGGGAGGATACATATTCTTCTTTCTCTCTGCCATGCCCTTGGTAGTAAATACTTAGCAAGTAGCCAAGACAACAATGGAAGAAGTAGGTGAATCTAAATCGCCAATGAGAAATGGTTGTGCCGTACAATATATCGTCAATGAGTACGGTTGATTTAAAGCATGTGACAAGGCAGGCAATCTTGGGTGACATCTCCTGTTGAGCTTTTGCTGTTTGATACGGCACAATGTTCGTTTTGTTAGATAACTTAGCCTGACTCCATTATTGTAGAAAGGCTGCCGGAAGGTTATCCACAAGACATGTTGATAAGCATATCTAATGAGACATTGCTTCTTTCATCGCCAATCACGCTCTTCTGGGAGACACTGCAGTTTACTGTAATGTTGAATATCTCATCTTCAGCACCCTTCCCGATGTTGCACGCCTGTCCGGTGGCAAGTACACTAAAGCCCATCCATTTGACTCCAAGTCTCGAGCGGAAGCATACATCCAGCCACTTCCTATCAAGAAGGCTTTCTTTTGTCCTGCTACATTTATGGAAAATATTCTCAAAGTGCCATACTGGGCACCACAGAAGACGAAGGATGGTATCTGGGAGACGGCAATGCATCTGTCCCCTCAGACCCGTATTCCCTGGATCGATATCACCGGCGGCACCGGAAAGTTTGTGGGCAGTATCCTCGCCAATCCTAATAAGTATGAAGGGAAGACCTTCCATGCTGCTGTTGGACATTATACACTGGAGGAACTCGTTGCGATAAAGTCTGAGCTTACGGGTATTAACATTTCCTACCAGAAGATATCTGCTGCAGAATTCAAAGAGAGAGCCCCTTATCTGCCTGGTGTATTCATCGAGGGGTTTACCTTTTACGAAGAATTTGGCTACTTTGGTCCGGATGCAGATAACTTGGTTGCTTGGGCCTTGGAGAATGCCCGAGGCCAACCGACTAGCCTTGAAGATTTCCTCCAAGCGCACTCTTTTAAACTAGAGTGATAGAGTCGTCTGAAAAGTGCTTGTTGCTTGAATGGACAAGGATAGGCTGAGCTTGGGTTACCAAAGCAAGATTTCAACGAGATGGATAATCTACCAACATGTTACTGCTGTATGCGTTTGAAGAATTTTGAGAGAACGACAGCGATGGGAGACTTGGAGCTAGCCACAAAAGATACCCCATCCATGCTTTGGGCAGATTCGCCAATAAAGCCTCCGTCGTGAATCCAGACTATAGTAGAGAGCTTATAGGATCCAAATAACTAAGAGCGTCATTAGTAAGTACTTGCGAGGCGCTCGTGTGTTGTAATTGATGGACAGAGAGGGCGCGGAGCACTCTGCATTCATTCCCATTTGGGTGCCCTGATTAGGTTCTGGGGTCTATCGTAAATCCCGACGCCTTTTTCTCGAGTCCGGCACCATCTTAATGAGTCACATCCTCCAATTAACGTCGAGATATATACATCCTGTTTTGGAGGTCTAGTTGTGAAGCCAGCCCAGACGGTTACTTAACACGTGACCGCAGGATCAACAAGAGGGTAGGCAATAACCACTCATCTTGTACAAGACTACTAAGGATGGTATTATTTGGAGTCAATTTATCGAACTCAAGCTAACTCGGCTCGGTTCGGCTTGGCCAAAGGTGCATATGCTGCAGGTCATCCTTATTCCAGAAGCACTGGGATGTCACTCAGCAGCGCTCCAGATGCTACCCGCAGATTCACACATTAACCAGAAGCTTCATCCATGTTAACATGGAAGTTAGCTGCTAGCAAGGATAGCGACGATAAAAGGCGACACGAGCGGCACGGCGCTCCAGAAACTTGAGGATAGAAGACAGACTCTGGGAACCTGGCTTGGGTTTTATGAGAGCGGATTCTATAAGACGCTCAGCTCCCCGTAAGAATGCTAAAGTACTTATCATTAGACTTCAGATAGATAGATGGCAAGGGTGAAAGACTGCAGTGGGTAGTGGCGTAATAGGACACAGAGAAAGTATCCAAGTCTGGTGACGGTGACTGCAGCTGCGACTGTATTTCGCTTTACCAATGCATCGGAGATGAAACAAGAACGAGCCGGTCTTATCTGGAACTTACGATGAACTGGCAAGCTTAGTCTTCTATTTGGCCACATGGAGAGGGCCAGAGCACAAAGGTAAGGGATGGCAGTCGTTTGTATCTGGCTTTGGCAAGAAAGTCAATCGTCCGTCTTGATCAATATCTTGTGTCGTCCTTCCTGTCCCCACGTTTGTTTCGAACAGGCATCGAATCGCGCTCTTAGCCACAAATCACTAGCCCACGTAAACGAGATTGCGGTAGAAATGAAGGCATTAATAGCATCGCATAGGCCCAGGCCTTATTCCATCTTCTCCGCCACATTTTCGACATCAATGCACTTATCATTACAGATCCACTGTTGGAGAGCGCAATAGCCTGGTTATTAATTAATCTCAGCCCCATCACCGCCCTAACTGCTTCCTTCTTTTTTTCTCTCCTATTGTTGCCTTTCTGTACTGGATTTCCTATGAAAAACCTTGAATTAACGTCGCGAAAGGCATAAACAAGGTTCCAACCGCCAGCTCAATCATAATCATAAGTTAAGCACGGGCCACAAGCACAGTCAACTGTGGTTAATCTACAAACCGGTGAGGCAGCCATTGCTCTGTGATTGGTTTGTTCGAGCCAATGACGACATTACATACATATTGACGACTAACGCAATAATCAACTTGCCGACCGGCTTCCCCTCTGTTATGATTCCAGGGACTCTGGACCGGGCTTGTTAATGCTGTTCCATACTGCAGGGCATATTGACTCTGGATATTGGAAGTTATTTCAAGCTCCTGAAGAAGGCGCACTGAAGCATAAAATATACTGTAGTTGAACCTCGCTTGATCTTCTATACTGCTGTGCCGCATGTAACTGAGTAACCCGGTGCGTCGGTTCAAGGCGTAGATTTCATTTGCAATTAACTAAACTACTTAGCAACTATCTAATTCCTCTGCTTTCCGGCAAGAACCTAACTTGATGTTTATTTGTATCGTGAAGAGCCGGTATGAGACGTCGTAGCTCAAGCCAGTTAATGTTAATGGTTAATGATGCATGGCGTGGACATTTGCGGCATTGAATAAAGGAATCTGGAGCACACTGAAATGAGTCTCAATGTCAGCTTCTAAAGAGTTGTTTTGGCAATATTAATCGGCAATTAGTTAACCAAAGTCACATAAAGGGAATGGTGTCAAGAATGCCGAGACACACTTATTTGACAAAGCAGGAACATTTCTGTCTTATCCAGAGCTAAAAGAAAGACTACCCCACGAACCAAAACCAGCAAGGTCATCACCATCTTGGCCAGGCTGGAAAGTATAACACAATGGCAGTAAAGTCTGACATGTTACATGTTAATGAAACAGAAGTATTAGTCCCGCAAAATTCCACTGCAAACCAATCTACCAAAACCAAGTCCACCAACTACTACTCGGCTTCCAAGTATCTCTCGGCCTCTCGGGCCTGTAGTAACCACTGTTATCACTCTTGAAATCAAAGATGAGCCATGCCGCCACTACACTCCCAAAGCCTACCCGATCCATCCTATGAAGCTCATCCACCGCCACACCCTCCCACGTTTCTGTGACCTTCTTGAATCCCAAAACCCACTGCGACCAAAACCTCGGCTCGTCGCTCAAGAAGTATAACATGTCCTTCTTCACCGCCAAGTTGCCTCGCGCGTCAAAGTCGAAAGGTCGTCGTGTCTGACTCTGCCATCTGGCGTCTTGTTCCGCAATGAGAATGTCGACCGAACGTGTGTTTAATACTGCACGCGAGACGAGTTGTTGGATACCGCTTGTTTGGTGCGTGATGTGCGTAAGCGTGAAGTTGACTGCGTCTAGAAGCTGGGGGATCCAACCGAGTGAGACCCCAGATTCATACCGCGGATGGTCTGCAATGGCAAGTATGTCGTCTCTCGCCTTGATGAGCATCGGCTCAACATCCAATGTGTGCAGAGTGTCATTCATGGCTTCAAGACAGGATAAAGCTTCCCCATTAATTACCCTCGTGTGGTTCCAGTATCCCGAAATGAGCTTGACCTGCTCTGCTTGACTTTGAGTCTGGTTGATTTTGTGCGCGTAGTAGAGGACCCAATCAACCGTGAGCAGAACTCCCGCCTTGCGATTGAGTTGGGTCCAGGCTTGCCAATCTGGGATGCTGCGAAGTGCCGTTTCCATGAGGTCGCCAAGAAGGGGGTCGGGACCAGGAAGGGATGATGCGTTCCAGGCTGAGAGACTGGCATCTATGACACTCAGTTCCTCTTCCAGTTGACCTAGAATTCCAATGGGTTGCCTTTCGCCTGGTCCTTCGCAGCTGTCGTCTCATCCTCGTGCTTGTAATCCTCATGCTCATCAGCCTCGTCCGGCTCTTCCACTGTCGTCGACTCTTCCCCGGCGCTGAGCTCGTCGACAGCACTGGGCGTTGCAAGGCGGGAGAGATCTGGTGCCTGACTGTCCGGGTTGTCGATGAGGTCCTGTGCGTTCTTGCGGAACTGACGTAGGACTTGTGGAAGAGATTTTGGATTCTTGATCCACTCTTTCTCGAATGGCGGATCATCTTCCACATCGCGGAAGTCTGGCTGAAGCTGTTCCGCAAGCTCAATGTCTTCAAGAGTGATTGTGTCGACAAGGTCTCCTTGGGGATCTGTCTGGTGGAGTTCGTGAAGGCGCTGGAGCTGGCGCGCCCGTAGCTTGGTATTTTCTCCCCGAATCCAAGGCATGGTTGTTGATGGAAAGTGTGGAAAGAGAGAGAGATGTTTTTTTAGGCAAAATAGCTGAGCCTAAGATGAGGGCTGATGCTGTTTATATATGTGTGTACCTGTACTGAGATAAATAGCGGTGAGGAAAATTCACAACATATCAAAAGCAGACAGGTCACCATGAAAGGCTGTATCATTATGGCAAATGGTAAAGGGAAGAAAGTCTGTCATTCACACAGGGGTTTACAAAGAGCTACGAATAAGCACTAACAAAGACTATTTACACTCTGCGCTCACGCAGGCAGTAGCCATAACTCTTGATCGTTCCACCGAATAGTAGGGCTCTCTAGTTTCGCATGAGAGGTGATAAAGAATTCTCTTGACCCTGTTTTTCAGATTGCCTGCTGCTTGGCTGAGAAATTCTTGCATAATGGGGAGAAACCCTACGCCGAAAAAGAGCAGTACAGGGCTGCTGGCCGCTGTAACTTTTACACATAATGCACTAATGCACCACTGTCGCGCATGTTAAATCTGACCAATTGCGGGTGCCGGCTTGAGACCAATACTGGCTTGTGATTAGTTCCGAATGCAACCAATCACTACATGGCAGACATGCTCCACTGACTTGACAAGTGGCTTCTGAACATCAACTTTTGGCGGCCAATGTATGAGATTTCTCCATAAGACCTTGGTAATCTTACAAGAGAATCCCAGTCATACAAGTGTCTCCAGAGACCCATCTTCTAGCACAAGGTCTTCCCACTGCTGACCATTGTTGGGATAGATCTTCTCACTGCATTCACAAGTCACTCTTCAGTTGCGGCTTTGCCTAATTATACTGATCCATCAACCATAACATAATTCTTCTAGCTTCACCATCTCCCTACTCGACAATCTAATGGTAAACATACTTACTTCTTCCCTATCCCCGATTGTCCTTCCACCGATCTCCACACATCTTATCCAACTCGCTCTTGATCCAACCGTCTAAGAAACGCTGATCGTAAACCCTCCGAACGTCTTCTTCAAGGAGCACCACCGCAACCTTGTTCCAGTTCGCGATTTGCTTCTTCTTGTCGTCCTGGGCGCTACCAGGACGGAGACCGTTCGCTTCCTTGAGAAACGTTTCTGTCTTGGATTGGAAACCTTTCAATATCTTGCCCTGATGGGATGTGCCCTTGGAAATATTGATCAACGTGTACAGATCGGGCGGAGTTGAACGGTATTGTGGATTGATTTCCTTCAGGGCTTCGTAGGCGATGCATATTTTAATTTCGGCGCTACCTGTGGAATGTTAGACGGGCATGGCAAAAGGTTGGGATTGGATATACCGAGGTCCTTGGTCTCTTGTTTGATGGACCGCGCCCTCCAAGCGACAGTGAAAAAGCCGACAATGAGGACGACAATGAGGACTAAAAGGGAGGTGAGGAGTGGTAGGGCTTGTCTGTCCTGATGACTGTTCGTCTTGCTGCCGTTGTGATGGTCTTCGCTGCCTTGACTTTGATCATGTCTGCGGTGGACGACCCGGGGCTTCTTAGACCCAGCATTCTGCTGTCGCGGCTGAGTGGTCATTGTGTCCAGACTCTGAATAGGATGTGAGATACGTGAAAAGAAAAGACACAAAAAGAATGAATGTCCTTGTGTGGACAGGACAGGAAACGGATTTCACAGGTCATTTGTAAAGGTGTTGTAAGTCGGGGCCTGAGCAACCGCTTCCCTCCAGCTAGCTTCCACAACACTTGTGCACCCCTCACAACAATAGGAACCACCCTGTTGAAGTGGCTGGCTGATGGTAGATTGCCACCAGGCCTTTTACTCATGGAAGTCAAACCGATTGAGCACACTATCATGGAAGCACCGTGTTCTGTTTCAAGCTGTTACAAGTGGCTTTGGCTGTACCTGACTCACGTTAACCTGACAAAAATCCAGTCTTTGTTCGCGTCTTACCGCTTCAACATGGCGGTTTGGGAGGCATGAACAAATGTCAAATCGTTTGTTGTTTGAAACAAGGAACGCTATTGAAGCTCGCGCCTTGCTTGTCCAACCTGTGTATGTGTTACAGTCAAATTGAAGAGAGGTAATAGACCCCTGCAGTTAGCGCAGGCCGGACTAAGAATCAGTGACGCTGCACAGTACAATTGTGGCCTCACTTGCATGGTTCAGAACCGCCGCTGTCCTTTGTTCTCTTGAGGCCGGCTTGTCAGATGATGTCCTAATGAGGAGAAATGGCGCTTCTGGTAAATTGCCAATGAAACTTGTCCATGTTTAACTAACCAAAACCCCCTTACATAAATCATACCCTTTCTCCTTGTACACTTGCAACATTCCCGTTCCTTTTTTTCACACCATCTCGTACATGAATTTACCTTGATCTGTTGACCGCCTTACTTAAATCATACCCTTTCTTCTTGTACACTTGCAACAAACATTCCCGTTCCTTTTCTTCACACCATCTCCACTGCTTGAATCCAGCATATTACTTTGTTTTTTGATTGTTTGTTTGTTGCAAAGCTCTGTGTTGCAAATTTCTTGACACTACCGCATTAAATCTCCTTCTTTTGATCTAAGTCCTCTTCTCTCTCTGTTCATCATGAACGGCGAAATCACGGATCGGGCCTACCGCAATGCCCATAGAAAGCAACAAGAATCTTCCTCTAGAGCCGACTCTGGGTCATCCGCCTTCTCCAGGGGGACGGCTGGCAGTCAATCCCGTGGCGGGTCGACTGCTTTCAATGGTTCTAGTTTGGAGCATTTGAATAAGCTGCTGTCAGAATCTTCGACCACGCCAGCTGCTCGTACAACGGGCGATCGGCGCACCAGGACGACCAACGAGCCTGTCTCGACTGGGGAGACAACGCCTCGTGCTTTCCCAGCCGCCAAGTCTAGTCAAACGTCGTCATCCGTGCATGATGAGAATGCATTCATCCGGAGATCTACTACTGATAAGTCTACCAGCCATCAAGAAGAACAAGATAAGCAGAAGACTCCCCAGGTTCCCGGAAGCTTCGACTCAGAGATTAAGACGCCCAAGCCTCATACCCGCAAGTCAACGCAGCCATCCACGAATCAGCTCGATGGTGAAGAACAAGGCTCGAATAAAGCGTTGTGGTTTCTTGACATCTTCCTTGACATCTTCCCCAGAGGCGCTTGGTATTTGTTGACCTCGCCACTATTGCGGCGGTTATGGGGCGTCATTGTCTTCATAGCCGCGGTCGCTTTCGTGGTACTTCTTTTCGTTGCCAAAAACTTCATGTGTGACCATGGGGTTTCATGGGTCGCTCCTAGGTTCTGCGGCGCCACCATCTCCTCCAAGAGAATATTTCCTGAGTGCCATGGCATTGAGTTTGACTCGGTCAAATTAAATATCCCTGGTATTAAGAACTATATGGAAAATAGCCTGAGCAACCTACAAGGGGACATCTCCGAAGACATTGAATCCCAGCTCTCTATGGGCAAAATTAATCTGGCGGCCTGGAAACGCAAATATAGCCAAGGCCTGGAGGATGCCCAAGACGTCGAAAATCAACTCAAGGACCTGCTGCAGTCCATCTGGACCCAGCTCGACGGTTACATGAGCGGCTTCCCAAAACACACGTCGCAGAGGTCCTGGGTTCGCCAATTAATCGGCCTACACAGTGCCGGGGTTCTAAGCGATGCTCGAACCACGACCCAAGACCTTCTGAAGATCATGCGACTGGCAAAGGAGAAACTAAGGATCAAATCCCAGACCATACACTCAGGCATTAATAACCCTGATGGCTTCGTGAATAAGCTCCACGGCATTGAAGGCGAAGCATTCTGTGACAGAATGAACCATCGGTCTTTCGACACAGAACACGACCCCACTATTCAAGGCCTCTATGCGAATGCCAGAGTGTGGACGGCAGGGAATGATGCCGTTGTGGAAGATCTCAAAAGACAGGCCAAGAAGATGAAAGCGGATGTGAAATGGTTCTCGGAACAAATTACTTTTCTGAAAGAACATCTGGACGTTATCACATGCGAGGAAGGGTTTTCTGGCATGGTTAATGGGAGGCTGAATGGAGATGCGGCGGAGGACCTGTTTGAGTCGTATGTGATGAAAAACTGGGAAATTGCATGCAAGGCGAGGGAGAAGTTGGAGGAGTATTATAAAGGTTATGAGTGGTAATGGATCCAAGGCGGATGTTTGGATTCTATTTGTATTGTTTATCTTGTTCATCCTCTGTGTCAACTAGTTACGTATCGGAGGACAAAACACCAACACTCTGCCTACAACAAGATCAGAAATGATAGAGTACATATGCCTTCGCTTCTCTTCCCAACCCGAATTTTCCACAAGCTATCCCTCATGATTCATTTCACCTATCGACACATCAATGCAGATCTGTCAAGCTGAACGTGCGAAGGGTCAGTTTCAATGCCTCACACAAGAGAGGGAAGAGTGGCTTATTGCTGGAAATTCAGGGTTCCTTCCCAAGCAAGACAGTATAAACAATCCAAGGGAGACATAAATTCCAACGAATCCAAGACCAATCACCATTCTATCTCTATTATCCATCTAAAATCGCTAGGCTAACCATTTACACATCCATAACGCCAGATCTATCATCAAAACATAACAGTCGTCTAAAGACGTCAGCCAGTCATGTCAACGCAGTCCAGTCCATCTAATCATCAAAATCAATCCTTTAACCACCACCATCCACCAGCCAATGTAATAATCCCATCAATCCCAGCCCGCCTCTCCTGCTCCTCCTCCACCGAAGCCGCCAAGCTCAGCGACTTATCCCTCTTGGCAACGATATCCTCCAGATCGTTATTGAAGTCCATCCGTTCGAGTCTGAACTGGATCAGTTCCTCTGATAGCCTATCAAGGAGGAACATGAGCTTATCGTCAGGTACTTCAGCCAGAGCTTGGCGAATTGACTCGTCCTCGTCGTCAGATTCTTATTCATTAGCCACTCATCATCAAAGACATGCCAGGCTGCATTGCATACCATCATCATCGAGCTCATCCAGAACACCCTCGTCCGGGGTCAGCTCGTTGGCTTCCCCCCTCCCATAAAAGACATTGTTGATTTGGTTGAAATTAACATCTCCACCACTGTTCATGATTCCGTTGGCGCCATGGCCACGGGTACCAAGAGTGCCCCCGCGGATTGACTCATCGCTGGTAACGGGAGCCGGGACCGGGGCAGGGACAAGAGCCGGAGCCGGAGCCGGAGCCGGAGTTACCTCCAGCGGGCTGGGTAGTAGCGGGAGCCTCAGCGGGAGCTGAGGTAGCAGGGGTCTCAGGGGCAGAGCCAGAGCTGGAACCAGAGCCGGAAGAGGTACCCTTCCAGACGGCAGGGCCGGGGATAGAATAGGAGGTGTAAGAGCCGTAGAGGTTGAAGACAATGCCCTTGTCAGTGTAGGTGTAGCCCTTGTTGAAGTCGAACTTCTCATCAGGGACAGCGGTTCCAGAGCCAGTAACCTCGACCTGGGCGCAAGAGGGGTAGAACTGAGCACCACGGGCGGAGTCAGAAGAGTAGGCGACGTTGGACTCGTGGTGAGCGATGATCTCCTGGCGGACAAGGTACTTGCCGGCCTTCAGCGCCTTGGGGAGAGTGAAGCTAGCCTTGCCCTTGTTCTTGATGAGCTTGCCAACGGCCCACTCCTTGCCATCGTAGCCGTCTTCAGCGATCTTGGTCCAGATCGCACCGGTGCCATCACCCTCAGTGTAAGGGGCAACATAGGTGATGACAGGGCCCTGGTGAGAGGCATCGATAATGTCGTCTGAACGAGTGTTGTGATACCATTCGAAAGTCATTTCAGAGCCGGCGGCAGCCTTAATGAACTTGGGGGCGGCCTTGCCACCGTTGACGTTGCAGACAATGTTGGGGCTGGTGAGGTCCTTGACGGGAGAGTTGCTGTCGGGAGATCGGATGTAGACGTTGCGTCCATCACCCTGATCCTTTCCGTCAACCCAGAGGCCGTAAACCTGAGCGTGGGCGGAAACGGTGGTGGCCATGGCCAGAGCGGCGGCGGAAGCAGAGAAACGCATCTTGATAGATTTGGTGGTGTTGAGTTTAGTGGTGGAGGCTTAAAGATCGGATGAAGGCGGAATGTAAAAAAAAGATTCGAGCTTCGGTTGGAAAGAATGAAGGTTTGGCACAGCCAAATTGAAAGAAAGTGAACAGTTAGAAGGAAGAAAGACTTGATTTTGTTACAACGAGTGTGGAGGGAAGAAGAAGAGGTAATGGGGGTGACGATGGAGGCTGACTTATATATCGAATCTCGAGGCCTTGAGATTACACAACCAGTAACTGGTATGGACACTACAACCACTACAAGGATCAGCTCACTTCCTTCGCTGCAGTAGAGCTACTCTCGTAAAAGAAGCCATACCATACGCAATCTAGATCACCTTCAGGAGAGAATCCATGTCCCTTCAGTTCGGGCGTCTCGCCTTTGGTAGATTCCCCATCACGACATAGACATTGATAGACGGAAAAATAAACTTACATGCAGCACCTCCTCAGCACGGAAATTGAAACCCTGGGGTCGCTTACACTAGACCTGCTGTCAAAAACAAGGCGTTTACGCTAACTATGCTTTGAGCCTCAAAATGCCCTCCCATGATTGGCTGCTTGACAGACGGTGAAACCTAGACCTTGGCACCTTTAATATCGGAGCACACCCCATTGGAGATATCCCCTGCACTTCCACCGTCGAGCCTATATCTTTTCAAGAAATTGACGCCGGTGAGCGATGAACTGACTTTTGTAGGGCTTGGCAGATCCGCTGTTCACCTGAAACCCTGAGGATTGTCTTCTCCGACTGGGGGAGAATTTTTAGAGAGGCCGGCATGTAGTTTCAGGGGGGGTGGGTGTTGTGGCTTTCAGGGAGTTGCGTACTTTTGAAACAGAGTCGTTAAATTTTTTACAATATCAAGACGGTATCGGACGAGACGGCGAGAAATGTAAACAACTACGTTTCGAAAAGTTTGGTGTTTCTTGTCTGTCAGATGCAATAAACATCATATCACAAATACGAGACGATATGACGCTATGAAACGGGAAACATTACTCAGAAGACTATTAATATCTTAGATTTGTTGGGCGCGAAATTATTTGTATGTTATATGTGTATGTGGCTGCGAACTTTCAGAAACGATAGCCTCGTTATACTTCAAATTAACTATACGCAGTATTGAGTTTTTAAGCATAGAAATTCGGGCTTCAAGGTAAATACTAAGCTTGAATAGAGAAACGAGTCATTGGTACCTGGCAAGGGTCTGTTTGAGCTTATCTCCCGGTGCAACGTAGCCCATGTATCTCCGACGCAAGCTGTTTGAGATATAGCGCTAGGAGATGGACATAATATATCGATCGGCATAGCAATAACGGGAGAATAACGCCATAGTAGTTGAATACTACAGAAGACTTGGAAGAATATTCTTAGTAGAATATGAGAGTAGAAAGCTCATTCTATAAAGATATAGATATTTGTATAAATGAGCATAGCTCAAAATGGGCTGTGTGTGTGAGAAAGCGATAAAAAAAAAAAAAGGTTTTAATGGTCCACCATTTTTATGCATTCTATGAGAAGCATTATTTCTTTGTGACACATCAAAGTTAATGCTTAAACCTCCTAAGCAAAGCAAGGTATCACGGCCCGAAGAACCCGTCTAGAATGGCTCAGCCTGTTCGGAATGACGAACCGCAGAGCCGCCTTCATCGAGAACTCAACCAGCCTGTCGGCTCTGTAGAACGGTATCCACATTTCTGAAACGACATTGAAATCGAGAATATGTTCAGGTATAACCAGATGAATAGATATTATTGTGTATGTATATGTTAGTACGGAGAAAGATTGGATGTAGACACTAGAATGTGAATATTGGTGAGTGTTTTCAATAACCAAGTATTAGAGTTAAATACAAGGTTAGATTCACTTATGCATTGGAACCAACCATGGACAATTTAAATCCTCAAGATAAAGATAGTTGTAGATTGGCATAGGGTAGCCGATAGCATTTACATGCTGACGCCTGACTACAATCCGACTGTATCATGTAGTGATTCTGGCGTGCAGTAAAGTATCGGGGCGTTCAAACACTTTTATGAACTTTGAAGCAAAGCTTATTGTAACAATATCTGACCCTCTCTCCTCGTGATATTAGAAGACGAATTATAGTTTAATGCCCACGCGCTGCCCGATTCACACGGGTTTCTTGGCAATATGGTGCCCTGTGATTGGGTGAGGGTGTTCACGCCTGCGATATACACTCAAAATGTGCACAAGTGTAGATGAAAAATTAAAAACACCAAAACTTATTATTTCGCTCAAATGACTACCAGAGTGAATCATTCACGCCTGTATAAACGACAACATCTTCTCTTTTCATCAAACTGCTCCTACACTCGACTGCACTCATACCTAAACCCACCCAAATCGACATCTCTCGCACAATGGGCATCACAAGTCGCTTACTTCTTCTCCCTTTCGAGCTTAGGGAGATGATATAGAAGTTTTTAGCTTCAACTGAAGATGCATACGGACTCATGAAATGTTGTCGCCAGACGAGAGTCGAGTTTTCCCCTTGCTATCAACTTCCTCAACTTCCCGATGACGTCTTGGAACTTCGCAAGCTCAAGATCCTAGTAGATTCAGCATATCATGGTGGTATCTGGCTCAGGTTCCACTACACCTAGAAGCGGAATAGCCATGTTTACCACTCTGATGACGCCGTCCAGGATATGGACAACCCCGTTATTCAGCGTCTTGTTAGGAGGACAAAGGTTCAAGGCGAGGCTAGTTTGTTGGAGCGTTCATGATGATGTTTGCAAAGATGAATGATGTCTATCATTTCGCCGGAGCCATATCGGAGCAGTCTAGGAAGATTCAGCGAGAATACGAAGACCTAGGCCACATCACCATCAAGTTTACCACTGAAAGTGTGAAACCGGGCCAGTCGACAAATGAAGTAACGAATTTCTGGGAGCGGCAGGCGTCCGAGGTTCTGCAGGATCCTTTCAGGAAGTACTTGAAGGATGCTGGAAAGATGCCTTACTTCTATGAGTACTTTGTTATTTTCCCCGGAAATAAACTCCCACTGCCGCCCAAGATTGAGTACGACACATGGACACATGGACACGAAGCCACGTCCATCGAGGATACCACTTGCCAGATCCTGAGTCTGCTATCTACTGGACGCGAAGGGTATTTGAAGAACAACTTCCTTATCTCCAGAAGCATATCGCGATGCATGCTGCTAAAAAGTTGACAACCTGGAATTGGGCATGGGGAGACATAACCACAAACGAGAGAAATTTAAATATTGCATGGCCTCAACCAATTATCTGGGAGCATATCAACTACGATACGATAAGTTTGATGTGCCGGTATCAGTTCCTGTTGGATAACTTGAGTGGCCCAGTTGGAGGCTGCCTCGACATGTTACGCTTACATCGTTTCAAGACTATGGATGCATCGTATGGCAACTACTTTGCCCGCTTCGAAAAGCTGACCGAAAGGGACAATAGTGGACTTGCTGGAGCATCGAGCAAGCTTAATCATCGTCTGAGAACAATGTTTGATCCCTGCGCCACAGAAGATATCCGCAGTCTACGACAAACATGCCCACATCTCCGTGCAGTGTCTTGGGCTACCGATTCTTCCCACACAGCCCCTGAGTCTCGTTTTCGTTCTCAACGGCTGGGCTACTACCCCGCTGGCATTCGATACCACGGGAACGGCCAGAATCTAGTCGAGTGGTGTCTTCGATGTGAGGCAAAGAAGGGTCGATATCGAGTGCGCCTCCAGGGGAAGGAAGATCGGTTGGGACGGCTGACTAGGTGGTGGGAATGCATGGGATGCTGCCAAGGCTCGGTAAATTATATTTGCGATGTACTAGGACAAAGCAACATCTATCGGCCGGCGATAATGCAACGAGAATACACTCGGGTATACAGGGCAAAGGATCACCATGAATGTGGCTTCCGGATGTTGGCTCATGATTACAGCCGTTGGGTGGCGAACTCGCGTTCCGAGGACTACTTTAAGGAGCTGGGTGCTATATGCTTGAAATATTCAATTGAAGCTCTATGTAACCTGTGTTAGTCAATCAATTAGAATTCTATCTCTCTTCGGAAACACATCAAACGTACCAAGAACTTGATCTGTCCAATATTGCTTCCCCAGAGACCATGATTAGTCTTGGCATAGTTGATGATAGCTTCCCAAGTTCTAGTAAGCAACTCTTATCCTAAACGCTATACAATTACATACAGTAAGAAACTCTCAAGTAGGAATGATATGACTCGCTCTTTATAAACATCTCATCGTGAACTAGAGTCCTTCCTCTCACCCTGGATTCTAAAAGAAAAATAGAGTAAAATACACCAAACTAAGCTATATCAATATACCAAGAGTAGAGATAATGTCGCTCTTCTTAAAATCTGAGCCACCCTCACTCAACGTTGCTCCTGCTCCATATCTTGAACCTTTATGGCCTTCAGCTCCTCATACACAGGAATCCTCCACTTCCCCCTATCCTCCGGCAGTACAGAAAGTATCGCCTTATCAATCTTAAGCTTTGTAACAAGCCCAATGATCGAGTACTGGAACTTGACTCCAAAATTCGTCTTCGGATATGCAATACCAGGTATAAACGACGGTATCTTCTGAGACTGTTCAACGAATGGTCTCAACGTATCTTCATACGCCTTGAGCGCCCTGGGTATATCGTGTCCATATCTTGCAATCTCGCCACTGAGAACACAAGCTCCTATCAAGGCGAGCGTAGTTCCCACTCCCGTCAGTGGTGATGGCGCATATCCCGCGTCTCCTAGCAAAACTACTCGTCCTTTCGACCATGTTTTGGTCTTGATCTGCACCATAGATTGCGCGTAGAAGTTCTCGGCCTCCCCCATCGCTTTGATAAGTCTCGGTGCCTGCCAACCCGCATCCTTAAAGATCTCCCCAAACAGTTTCTTCTGTTCAGTGGCGTCCTTCCTCATCACTTCCCTTAGCTCATCTGCATGAGACATAGTCATCAAGTACGCCTGCCCCATATCCTTCGAATGCCAACGCGTCGAGATAGCGCGCTGACGTGGAGCGTTGTACACAGTTGCGAGGTTTTTATCGCTCGGTTCTCGGGGGAGATTGTAGTAGCATCCATTCAATCCAAGCTCACGCACATGGACTGCTTCCGGATCATCTGCGAAGAGTTTCCTCCGGGCTCTGGAGCCTTGACCGTCTGCGACGATGAGAAGATCGTAGCTCTCGTCTGGGCCTTGAGAGAACTTAACTTTGACCTTATCATGACCAGTATTCTCAAAGCTCTCAATCGACGTGCCAAAGCGATACTCCGCTTTTTCTTTCGTCGCGTCATAAATGATTTTACACAAATCGCCTCTCATGACTTCGAATTCACTTGTAAACGACTGTCTCCCTTTTCCTGAATTATTCCGTTCAAGGAGAGCTTTCTGCCTCCCTTGCTCATCAACCCACTGCAGTCCCTCCTCATCAACTGCATTCTTGCGGATCTCTTCCAGAATTCCCATACGCTTTGCAGCTTCAATACCTTGGCCGCGAATATCAATCTGTTGGCCTCCAGTACGTAATGATGGAAATCGCTCGAGAATAGTGCAAGAATGGCCGAGGCGAGAGAGCCAGAAGGCAGCTGATGGACCGGCGATGCCAACACCTGAGATGAGAATTCGCAGTTTCGACATTAGTAGTTGTTGATGGTTTGAGTGAAAAATAGAGTTTATAAACGCTCGCTGGAGTATTTGCTCATAAAAATAAATAAACAAAATAATAATAATAATAATAATAAAAAACAATAGCTGACGATGAAAAAGACCTGAAGTTTGCGCCTCGGTTTTGGTATGTTCTAGACTACCGGGGTCTTTATATATTAGACGAAACTACCGAATCTTTACGACAAATGTAGGTGTCATGGACTGCGGAATTAAATCCTCGAAGCTAGGATTCGAAGCTAGGATTAGGATGGGACCTGCGTCTGTGCTAAAAGCAAAAATAATGGATCTGAGAATGAGGCTAGAGAAGAAGTTCGAGACAGCAACATGCCTCAGAACAACTAGCATTTACACGGCAAGGTGATATCTAAAGCATCTATTGTTGGCAAATCTTTTATGGCCTTCAACGAAAATGCACCAATGAAGTACACGTACCCTTTGGCCCGGATGGATTGAACTACCTAGAACCGTCTATATCGGCTATCTATATTCTATCACATCAAAGGGGCTCGAGTCAAGATCTCATTTACTTTTATGGTCCCATCACTTCGACCCAGACGCACCCGCCTTCTTCGATTGCACAGCATCATCCACAGTTGGCGGCGCAGGAATGTCCACACCTTCGACACGATACTCAAGGCCTGGGTAGGCATCGCTAACAATGAGAACGTCCAGCTTGCGAGCCTGGCCCGCCTCCGATGGGGGAAGCTTAATACTTGTCTTAGCCGTAGGTCGACCACCAGCCTCAAGTTTGCGGTTGGGGCCCGATGTCCAGCCCACGCGCTTCACTGCGATGACCTCGTCGCGGGATATGTCTGCCACAATGACGAACCAAGATTCTGTTTGAGGCTTGGGAAACTTGGGTGCGTAGATGCGTGCTTCACGCTCGACAAGCTGATTGAGGCGCTTAAGGCCGATCGTTACTGAGAGTGCAGTGACCTCGGCAATGGAAACCTCCACGTTGGGGAGAATAGACACAGCACGAGCGAAACGGTTGTGCTGACTGGCAGGTACACCAAGCTTCTTAGCAAGTTGCATCGCCTGAGGTCTAGTCAGCGCGCTGATCTTGGAAAGTGGTGTATCGTTCTCAACATCGGGCTCGACCGCGGGGAGGATTGAGACCGGCGCATCAGTGGGCCAACGAGCCGATTTGATGGACTGCAGAACGGTCATCATTTGAAGACAACTGGACAGATAGCCAAGCTCGGTGAGAACATCGATGGAAGCCTGTACAATACGGATAGCTTGGTCGAGAACACTTGTCTGATCACCGACGTAATCAGTGATTGGGAGATCGATCTGAGACATGTGTGCTTGGAGGAGCAGGAAGGCTTTCACATGGGGATCCCACATGGGTAGTCCAAAGGCATGGCCCGGGAACGGCAAGTTGTCAGAAAGGGTATTGTTGATAAGATCTTCGTTATGGCGTACGGGGAGTTCGTCGTACTCAGTGGCACGGGACATCCATGACAAGGCGTCGAGGAACGAGGCCTGTGCCTTTGCATGCTTGACAAGGTGGCGAATCGTCTTGTGCGATAGATAGTAGTAACTCATAATCTTGCCAAGAGGTGTGGGATCGACATCACCATTGGGATAAACCTCGACACACTTTGAGTCGGCAAGCTCGTTAAGTGACTTGCTAACCATCTCAATCATGTAATCGTTGGCGAGTTGCTGAGCAGCGATACTGTTGTGCTCTTCAGCAGAAATCTCGAGGCCATAGTATGAGGGATTCTTGTGCAATCGTCGGAAGAAGAATGTCCAAGTAAGATAGTCGAGCGCATCCTGCTTGGTGACAATAGTCTCAGCCGAGACTTCGGCGCAAAGATGGTTATCCAAGACTGTGTGCAGCGAAGATTCGACTGGGAAACCGGTGTGGAGGAAGTGCTTGTAAAAGTCCTTCTTGGAATCCTGCGTGAAGATACGAGCAACTCCCGAGTTATCAAACTGAGGGCGACCAGCTCGTCCCAGCATCTGTAGAACATCTGTCAAGTCCATGTCTTTGTATGCTTCAATCTTGGCGTCGAAGAACTGTGTGCCCTTGACAACGACCAAGTGAGCAGGCAAGTTAACACCCCAGGCGAGAGTACTAGTGGCGACCAGTATCTGGATCTTGTTGTTCAAGAAGAGCTCTTCTGCGAGTTGACGGTCTGATTCAACTAGACCAGCATGATGAAGGCCGATACCAAAGTTGATAGCCTCCTTCAGCGCATCGTCCTTGACACGAGCAAGATTGAGCTGAAGGTCATCTTCGTCCATATGGAGGAATCGACGGGGGTTATCCTCCATACCGCAGAAGTTGATGAGATCCTTAGCAGTCAAACGAGTCTGTCGCCGCGAGGGAACGAAGACAATGACAGGCTTGTCGGGGCTGTGATTCTTGACAGCCAAGAATGTTGGTCGATTCATAGACTGCATCAAGGGACAGAATCCTCTGACTTCAGGGAAACCATCGATATACAGCTCCAGAGGAACTGGACGAACTGAATGCTTGAAGTTGAAAAGACCTTCCTTGACACCCAACCAGTTACCAAGGTCCGTGGCATTGGCGCAAGCAGTTGACATGCCCAGGAGACGAACGGCATTCTTGGTCGAGGAAGCAATGTAGTTCATACGCGAAACAATGATTTCTAGAATGGGACCACGGTCTCCAGCCAAAAGATGGATCTCGTCGATAATGACCAGACTAACTTGTCGGACATATCCTCTTGTCTGCCAAGAACGAGAGATACCGTCCCATTTCTCGGGAGTTGTGATGATGATATCAGCATCTTGAATAGTTCTAGTATCCGGTGTGTTATCACCAGTCAACTCCACCAGCTTTAGACCAAGTGGGCGAGCCAAACGAACTCCCCAATCCTTGACACGCTCGCGTACAAGTGCCTTCATGGGAGCAATGTAGACAACCTTGGACTTGGGTCTCTCGCGGAACGCCCACCACATAGCAAGCTCAGCAGCTACAGTCTTTCCACTGCCAGTTGGCGATCCAAGAAGCACGTTGGCAGGTGTATGGTAGAGAGTATGGAAGATCTGCGTCTGCATGGGGTTGAAGAACTCGAAGCGCTTAGCATAGAGTTCTTCGAGTGCTGGGTTCTTGAGAGCTGAGATAGGCAGTGGCTGGAGATTCAGCAGGTCAGTATACACACTCTCCGTATCTGGTCGGATAAGATGTTGGAAAGAGACCGGCGTGACAGTCTCAGCGCCCAGCCATCTGTCTGAGACAGCGCGAACATAGATTTGGCTGGGCAAGGGGTCCGAAAGGGGAATCGTGAAGTTAAGCTCGTGGTCATCGTGCAACTTTCTCCTGTTGAGAATGAAGAATTCATGATGGTAGATCTCCGAAGTTTCCGAGTTCTCAACCCAGATGTAAAACGACTCCGAAGTTCCGTGGATCTGGTCATGCCATCGGAAGTCGGGAATAACATAGAGTTTGATGCGCAACACATCTCGGTTGAGGGGGGCGATTTCAGCCTCAACGTGAACAGTAGGGAAGTTCTTGAGGATCTTGGCGATATTTTTTCCGGCGCTCTGGTTATGGATCAGACCTCCAATCTCCGCAGGCTCCATGTCCTTCATCGTCTCAATTGTCAAGCTCTCTTTGGTGTCAAGCTGATTGAGAACCGACTTTGCAAGGTCGAATTGATGAAGGGGATGCTGGTACGGCCAGATACGCTTTTCAATCGACTTTGCCAAGGTTAATAGTACAAGACACTGGTGACCCCATCGACGGTTGAGGGCAAGCATGAAGAGTGCTCGACAGATACGTCCTGACTGTTGAGCAACGTAGTTCATATCGTTCGAGAGGGCAAAATCTTCAGGCTGTGCTTTGGAGATGTAAGACTGAAGCAGAATGTTTGTCTTTGCTTGGGGGGTGTCAATGCCTCCGTCAACATCGCAGGGGATGATCTCTCGTCGCAGGTGAGCCAACTCCTTCTCTTCACTGTCCCTGGACTGGATGTTGTCAAACTCTCCACTCATACTGATCATCTTCAGAATGTCCGCCTCAGTAGCTTGTGGCTGCATCATGGCATTAAAGACCTGGATACTGGTGTGGAGGATATAGTATTGACTGGCGATTCGCCCAATGTCCTTGCTGCGAAGTTCGTCTGTCCTCTCGTTGTAGATGATCATCTGGCATTGCTGCAAGGTCTTTGCGGCCTGGATAGCAAGTTGACGACGTCTTTGGACCAAGTTCGGGTCGTCTCGGATCTCCGACCATTCGATACCATAAGACATTGGGCTTCGTTGCATTCGCACAAAGAGGTACGAATATCCAATCCACTGAACGGCATCTGGAATGGAAGTGACAGTTCCCAGTGCAATTTCCGCATTAAGATTATCAACCAGCTTGGTAGAGAACTTGGACTCAATAGGCTGCTGCTCCGTCACAGCGGTCAAGTAATGGGTAAGCTTGTCGTGAGTTGTGCAGATCATGCCGATACCAGTATCTTCGAACTGAGGACGACCGGCACGACCAAATATCTGAAGCACATCAAGAATTCCCAGGTCGACAAACTTACCATCTTGGGCGCTGTATACCTGGGTTCCCTTGATGACAACTGCTGCAGCAGGCAAGTTGACACCCCAGGCCAGAGTGGCGGTACAGCAAAGGACCTTCAAAACACCCTCTCCGAACAGCCTTTCCATCAAGTTTCGGTCAGATCTTGCCATACCAGCGTGGTGAACGCCAATACCCTTAGATAGTAGTTCACGAATCTCCTTGGATTTGGATTGCTTGATATCTCGCGAAGCTTGGTCAAATCCAGGGTGATAACTAGGATCAAGTAGATCTGCACACATGGCATCGATAGCTTTCTGATGCAACATACGTGCTGTAAGCTGCGTATCACGTCGCGAGTGAACGAATACCATCACTTGGTGATCGCGCTCAAGCATCTCCTTGACCTTGTCAAAAGCAACCTGATCAAGATTTTCCTTTGACTGCTTTGTACCAGCCTTTCCTTTCACGCCGATGAAGTGCTGCTCAAGGGGAACAGGGCGAAAAGATGAGTCGAAGTAGAATAGACCTGCATATTTGTTGACTTTCAGGAAATCGGCGACATCGACATAGTTGGGCAGTGTGGCACTAAGACCAACGATTCGAATCAGTGACTGTGTACTTTCCACCTGTCGCTCTGTTCGAGCCACAAGGGACTCTAACACAGCACCTCGCTCATCGTGAAGCATATGTACTTCGTCGATAATGAGAAGTCGGACCTTCTGAACGAGTTCGGTATCTCCAGTGCCCTTACGTGTTACAACGTCCCATTTCTCAGGGGTTGTCACGATAATTTGAGTTTGAATGATTTCAGACTTCGTAAGCTGCATATCTCCAGTGTACTCTCGGCACTTAATACCAAGCCAAGCTAAACGCTTGCCCAGTTTGTCGGTAACTTCAGCCGCAAGAGCTTTCATAGGGGCAACGTAAACGATCTTGAAGTCCTCAGCGTTGACTGCAAATTCAGTGGCTGTCGGGTCTTCAAAGGGGTTAGGCTCAACGTTTTGGGCGATTGTCTGAAGGATTGTAAGCATGGCAGCATCCGTTTTACCCTGATCTCATTAGTATTCGATGATAAGCGCTGGTAGAAGAAGACTTACAGCACCAGTAGGAGCACAGATCAACATGTTCTCGCTGGTCTTATGGGCAACAGGATAGACAAGACTCTGCATGCGGTTGAGTGTCTTATAGCCCTTAAAAGTATTTCGACACAATCCATTGAGTTCCTTGATGGGTATAAGTCGCTGTCCTGGGCTAAGGGCCCCTTTTTTGCCAGCTGGAATAAAGTACTCCTCGTACTTGTCGAACGATAGCCGCTCGCTTCCAACTGGCAAACCATACTTCTTACCGGCAAAGCTAAGTGTGTTTCCAGCACTGTATGCTTTATAGACATGAGGATACTGTGGTTCCTTCGAATGTGCTGGTGCAAGGGCTGCGGATTTGTGTGCTTGATCCTGACGGCGCAAGTTTTCTTCTCTTTGAGCCTTGGTAAGGAGTCGAGGTCCGCTGGAGCTTCCCTGGCTCTGGTTATTGACAACAGAGACAATCTCGTCCCTATGGCCAAGGATCTCGATAATGAAGTCGAGATCGTCAAAGCCAACCAAGTCGGTAAGCTGGATTTGGAGCTCATCATCAGAGCGACCCGAGTTGAGGACACTCATGATCTGGCTCTCAAATACATCAGCAGAAAGGCCATTCTTCGCTGAAATAGCCGAGCACTTAATCGCGAACCATTCAGCACCGTAATCTGCAACAGCTGATCCATCTGGAGCTTCTCCATCGGCGAAGTCGCTGCTCAAGGCTTCTTGGTCGTCATCCGAGATAAAGTCCCAAACATCCTGGCCGCTGTTTCCACTAGAGTAACCACCAAATTCGTCTTCCTCAAGATCATCGTCAACGAATCCGTTTTCCTGGGGTATTTTGAGGTTGGCAATAGCTTCTTGCATAGCCGCAAACTGTTCGCGCCACTGCGCCTCTGCGGCACTAAGTTCTGAGGATACCATGATGTAATCGATGGTTTATCTTTGGTGGCTTTCGTTATGTGTTGCCTAGTGAGGAAGTCTTCTGATCTGATCACAGAAGTATGAGGTAAAAGGGTCGATATTCTGCTGCCTGTAGATGTGGCAGTCGGCGTCCTTTTGACGTGACCTTTGACTGAAGTTGCTTGTCTAGGATTGGTTCATGATGGTGGATTTGCTTGTTCTTCAAAAGAGTCATACCGCTCTGCAGGCACAACCCCACTAAACAAGCCCCCGCCCAGCCGCCAGTGATTATTAGTGCCAGATGGGTTGACATAAAAACAACACGCCATGAAATCTCAGCTTAACTTGATCTGGGTACCTTGTCAGAAAGAACTGCGGGCTAATAATTAAATGGTAGATTATGGAAAACTATAGTCCTAATTTATATTAACGTACCGTACGTAAGATAATTAAGTTATATTTGGGCTATGGAAGCCATAAAACTTTACGAGTAATAGTGCTTGGTGTACGTGTTTTATAGCCCACCTATGTGCTTGCTTACAGCCACTAAACTTCCATTGGAAATTCAGCGGCCTAGTCGAAGAGCCCGTCTGCGACGTGGGGAACATGTGACGCCCCCAAAGTCAAGACCTAGTTTCGGTGACGGAGGTTTACGACATTCAAACCCAACTTCACATATTCTCACCTTCGACTTCTTTTAATTATCTACTCCTCCCGTCTCGCTGTCGCTCTATTGCGCCCCTCGCCTTCGATCTACAATCGCGTTCTCCTCATAAACTCGATCCCGCAATCATGAAGCTGCATTACATCGGCGTACGCTGTCCCCGTGCCCCTCACCGACCGATCGAGACGCTCCGTCCAGTTGGGCTAACAAAGCTGCTGCGACCAGGTCCTTCGCAACGAGAGCCAGCCGGCTCATGAGATCGTCGCTGAGAAGGAGCTCAGCAGCTACTCGCGATTCACCCGCAACAAGTCAGTCATACCTTATCGCTACGATCGATCGCTATCTCGTATCCGGACGGGCTATGGACTGACTCGCAAACTTGAAACAGCTATGGCGAATTCATGACCCTATTCGCAAAGACCGTCGCCGAGCGCACCCGTCCCGGGCAGCGACAGGATGTTGAGGAGCAAGGTATACACGATCCGAGTCCTTCGAAGCGTCAGTCGCAAGCTCACACGCGCATTCTACAGACTACACTTTCCACGCCTACGGCCGAACCGAGGGTGTCTGTGGCATCATCATTTCCGACCACCAGTACCCTGCCCTCGTTGCGCATCAGCTTCTCAGCAAGGTCGTCGACGAGTTCCTCTCCAAAAACCCCCGCTCCAGCTGGGCCACTGGCACACCCACCCTGACCATGCCCGAGCTGAAGGAATACCTCACCAAGTACCAGGACCCCCAGCAGGCCGACAGCATCCTCAAGATCCAGAAGGAGCTCGATGAGACTAAGATTGTTCTCCACAAGACCATCGAGAGTGTGCTGCAGCGTGGAGAGAAGATTGACGATCTTGTGGCCAAGAGCGATGGTCTAAGCGCCCAAAGCAAGATGTTTTATCGTACGTCACTGCTTATCCAAATTTCTTACAGGTTGAACACAATTAACTCCATTTCACAGAGCAAGCCAAGAAGCAGAACTCATGCTGTGTTTTGATGTAATGGATCATTTCGTTTTTCCGGCGTTGGACCTGGCTTCTTTTCAGCATATAAGGGATGTCGGTATTGAGATTGGTTATTCGTGCGGCGCAGATACTTCCAATCGTTTTTTCCACCATTCGCAGGGCCATGTCTTTACAGCAGCTTAGACTTGTCGGGGAGAGGAGGAAGAATTTATCACGTGCAGTACAATCAAAGGCAATGGTAGCCAAAGGGAATCATTCTTTTGATATATATGAAAAAAAAAAAAAAAAAGTCCATGAAACGGACAAATGTGAAAATGCTCACTTATCACCAAACCTAATCTGAAAGAAGAAAACCCCCCTTGCTTCCCCTTACTTTTTGAAGAAAACTCCAGCGAGATGCTTAAAGCACCAGTCTACTGTCCTGTATCTTGCCCATTCATGCTTGCTTCTCTGGCGCCTTGCTGTAATCCGTAATCCATAATGTCTGAGCATATCCGTCGCTGAAAGGGTAGCGTACAAAAGAGATAAAGTATGGGAGGGTAAATGCCCTCAGCGGTATATACATAGCGGCTCAATCCAGTTGAGACCGCTTGGTTGAGATGCTGCCCGAGCATCATCAAAGGGGTATTGTGAAAGTCGTGGCAAGAAGCGATAAAATAAGATCGAAGTACTGATATCGGACTTTCAAAAGTGAAGCACATTACGTGATCTAAGGTTCTTCGAGAATGACCCGCTCGCTCTTGCGATGCATCTGGTACGCATCAGGAGAGTGAGTCAGCTCCCTTGGATGAACGAGAACTGGGGTAGATGACCTAGTCTCGGCGAGGCGCTCCCCCTTCTCGATGGGAATGTAACCTGGTCCGCTGGGGCTGCCATTGCCGTTGCTTCGGTGTCTCAAGCTAGGATTGCTCTTCAGGGGGTGCAGCATCTTACGTTGCTGGTGCGAGACGCTAATCTGACGAGCGATAGAGATCTCAACGGCGTTTCGCAAAGCTTCTTGGGCGTCAGCCTCAGAGGATTGATTGCTTGGCGAGGTTAATGATGCTGATGGTGGAGAGAATCTCCTCGGGTTCTCGGCGCTAGAGGAAGTAATGGAGGCTGGAGGCGATACCATTTGTGATGACGACGATATAACTCTGTCCTTGGCCACGTGAACTTCTTTCTCATCGTCTGTGTGCTCAGGAGACTCGGGGATGGCCCCTGGTGAAGGAGTATAAGGAGAAGAATGCTTGGAGTAAGTATCAGGCGAGATGACCGGCATAGGGGGCGAGATTTGCTTCGCAGACCCAACGTTGACCTTGCCCGGAGACGCATCACTGGGACGTCTATTGAACTTGGAGACAAGAGCAGGTTGGTAGTGGGGAGATTGAGTCGCGAACTTGTCATGTTGCGATTCCGAACGCAAGATCTGAGCGACTCTTGGTGTAGCTGCTTCATGGAATGACTCTCTCTCGTAGTAAGCGGAGTCCAATAGAGCAGGAGATGTGTTGGCTCGGAACCGAGGTGAAGGCAGAGGCTTCGATGTATCCGGTTGCGCAAAAGTTGGTGAAGGCTGCGGTGAAGTTGCCCTCCGTGGCCGAAGGGCTTCCTCTCGATTCTCGGTGATTGCATCCTTGACTGTCTGTAGATGATCGAGAGTGGCCTGTCGTCGAGCAAGCAGTGAAGAAGCTGGTGCCTGCGGTGGTGGCTGTAATACACTATTAAACATAACGCTGTACCGGTCCATCTTAATACTGGGAATCTCAACATCAAGTAGATTGTGAGGAATCGCAGGCATCGGAGGGGGGGAAGAGGGCGGTGGCACAACTGCTTTTTCCGATCTCCTCTTGCTGTCTCCTCGAAGACCTCTTAACGACATCTTGCGGCCGATACCTCCAGAACCCGAGTCCTTGAGCTTGGCCTCCTTTGATGCTTTCCTCTGAAGAGCGGGATTCTCCTTTGTGAGTTTGCCTGGAGAAGTTGGTTTGGCCTCTGCCGACATTGGTACCGACCGGGGTATTTCTTCAACTATCTCAGCAGGTTCAGATATAATTGGCTCCGTCTGAGATCGAATGATGATCGGTTTATGCTTTGGCATTTTTCGTGAACTTTGTTCGATTGGTGCCGAAGTTGGCATTCCAGAAGATCCTAATGATGTGGTGGAAGTGTTGACACTCTCCGTCATGGACCGTTGAGGCTTCTCTGGCCGTGTGGTCCGTTTCGACTTTGATCGGAAAAGACCCCATTTCCGAGTCTTTTGCTGAGTATCCTCGACAGATTCCGGGATAGGCTCAGGTATCGGCTCCGGGATATCGACGACTGCATTCATGGCTCTGTTCTGTGGGTTCCACGGCGCCGGCGCAAGGTCTCCCATCTGCGTCGGGCTTCCTATCGCCATACCAACAGCAATAACACCAGTCTCGCTAGAGTCTATCATAGAATCCGGAGTTGAAGATCGCACCCAAGTCGTTCTCGTCACTGACGAGGTCCGCGGGCTGTGTTCGGGTGATGGTAATCGGCCATGGATCGGAATATGAAACGCAGTCACGTTGTTCTTCTTTGAGCTCTTGAGTATGAGGGCGAGATCGTCTCTGGAAACCCGTTTGTCGAATGTGTGATTAGAGAGAGTGTGAGAATCCGTCCGGTCGGCGGTGAAGCTTCCTCTACGTCGATGATATCCAGAGGCAGCTGACACAGTAGCAGCCCTTGACAGACTTGTAGCCATGATAGGAGGCAAACTGTCTTGTGACAGCAAGAGGGTGTCGTTTTGTAAAGTGTCTAGAATAGATTGACACACACAAAGAGTGGGTGATGTAAAGCAAACCACCACAGCGCAGCGCGGAGGGAGATCTTTGCTTGGATTTAGAGGATAAGAGGTCTTTGTTTTGACTAGAAGTTCCCTGCATAGACAGGGTCTGATACAGAAGATGGTTCACCAAGGACCAACTTCTCAGGGACCAGGGTTCTCTTAAACAAAGGATGCCCTGTGATGGTTTGGATTTGGACAAGAATTAACCCTCGTCTCACAGGGACCACCCCGCCTTTGACGGAAGCCTATCGTGTGAAGCCGTTGATGAGAATCGAGACGAATGCGGTTAAATGGCCGGCAACAAGCAAGGAACGGGGCCCAAGATGACGATGGGGTGCAAGGATGGAATGCAATAAGCGCAAGGGCAATTTCGATGTTCAAGAGCCGATCCCCGGATTGGTGCCTCGCCTAAGATGAAGCAAAATGAGTTGTATGCAATCGCACATGAGAGAGACAAACGTCAGCTTATCATCTGTTCAACGACAGAGACTTCAGAGTACACCCCCATTTTGACGGTGACAGGGATATGTCTTGGGAAACAAGCTAAGAGGCTTTGGTCATTGTTTGAGATTGATGGGATGGTTCCTGAAAGTAGAGTTGGAACCCTTTAACGCCCGATGAGCATTAATTGCTTCGTCCTCTGCAACGGCTACCATGGCCAAGGCACTACATTGACAAGGGAGGCCCTGTCAAGAGCAAATCAGGTAGTGGGTCCTGGGGGTTCTAAGTGAGCCAAGTGTCGTGTGTCAGAAGTTACAAAACTAAACCCAGAAGTTCATTTAATGCTCTTGGAGGTATCGCTATGCGGTTCGTCGGCTGCTCAAGTTGAGGTTTCACTGCTTGTGGCGCTTTTAGAAACTAGCCGCCGTAACGTACGAGCGGTGATAATACAGGCGCTAACTATAATAATAGTAGTGAGGCTCTATTGCACAAAGAATATGTCTCAGCTGGCAAACGCGGCAATCTACGACGGGTGTTGGGATCTTCAACGTCAACGCTGATCTCCGATGACCACGCAACCCATTCACACGGACTTGCAGCCAAGGCTGGTAACTTCTGTAACAGCCAAACTCGCAGACTGATGTGACAACGATTCATGTAGATGATCCTAAGAATTCGATCGTGGTCACCTGTCAAGGACGGGAGGGACGAAAAGGGATTCAACCCTTGTAAGTGTTCGTTGTCAACAACTAAGCTCTATTAACACGACACTGCAACATTCTTCCCAGCCAACGTCAGCCCAGTAATGCCGGAACAAGGTCACCTCATTTCCTGCGCCGTACTGCTTTAACGGCACTTGCATGATGCGTACTTAGTTACGGAACAGGGCATGCGTTGCGCTGGTTTTTAGATTAGAGGAACAAGACGCGGAGTATCCCAAACAAATCCACCCTGTCACAGCCATCTATGAAACACAGGCTTTCAAAAGCTACTGCAGGTCAACCTCCACTGCAAAGCATGCAGTCATCCATTAGAAGAAGTATAATTATAGTAGAGAGCAGTCAAGTGGCGGCCCGTCTTCTAGAATTTTCAGGTGGCGGCACGGATCTCAGACTTAGTCGCGCGCGGCTCAACGTCGCCTCTGTACAACATCCTTCATCTCACTTAGACTCTGCCGGAGACTTCAATTGTATCTGATCTATACACTCTTAGGGCTGGTTGCCGAGCTGAAGTCTGGACCGTGTCTTATCATCGGCGGATAAAGATGCCCAAAGGGGAGACTCAGGATATAAGGCTTCCGTTATAGAAAATTGGATCGTTAGAATATGGCAGACGATGGAGCCGTAAGAAAGGTGGAAAAAAATAAATAAACTGCAGGGGTTTTTTACCCATTCAACTCGCTGTTTCATGTTGTGACTAGGGTCTCTACCATTCGTCTCAGATTGCCAATTTCCAATTGTAACACAAGCGGCACGGGCCAAAAGGGAAACCAGGCTGACATACCCTAGAGAACCTAATGACTGAGTGTCTGGCCTCCGGCTGTTTCCTGGAACTCGTCCGAGGATCTTGCGTAGAGTTACATTCGATGCTCCATGAGATTGCCGTTGATGCAGAGACAGCAAAAAAAAAAAAAACAAAAAAAAAAAACTGTTTCACTACGGGCAACGTCGGCTCCATATGGTTATTTCCAATGCTATTGTTCTTAACAAATCTATTAAGACGTGAAACGCCAAGGGTTTATGTTGTATTTGAGCCTGGATAGTTCCCGAGAGTTTTGTTGATGAGCCGCTGTGGACTGAAGTCGGTTCAGTGGAAAGCATCAAGAACCAATATCCGGCCTGTGCTTCGCTTACAGTAGGCCTCATTTCAAACTTCTGCTTTGGTCAGGAAGACTTGAATAGCTGAGATGCTACTGTAGAGAGATAACTGGATGATGTTGAAAGCAGCTGAAAGCCATAACTGGGGACCGCCAGGTTAGTCCTTGTGTCTAAGTTCGCTGATGAACACTCCGCCTTTTCTTACGGCTGTGGCAGATGTCACTAACATACGGCAAAAAGCAAAAGCAACCACTCGGTGGCCTCATGCTTATGTTTGTTTGTTGAGGCCAATGTTTAGATGACAAGCACCTCCGTGTTTGACGGCAGTTGACTGATCGATGGATGTCTAAAAATTGTTGGCAGTACAGATGGCTATTCATCACACGACAACCGCTACCTAACGCGGGCATGAAACACCAAGAAAAACTCTCGATTGCCAGCGGCTAAGTAGACGTCAAGCCTTACTATACTTAGACACTCTTGCGATGCTACTTCCTGATGTTTAGACTCATCTACTAGGCAGTCCCTGGAAGCGAACATGTAACCAGGACAGGCCTCTCTTGACGGATTTTGCCGCCTACAGTTCACAGCTGCGGGCCGTCAAAATCGCTTAGAGTTCGGTTTCCGTGCTAGCTCTAACGCCATGCTCAGGTCCAAGTGACGTCGAATATTGAATAAGGTAGGTTGCTATGTGCAGGTTAAAATGCTGCTGAGTCAACAGCCTCTGCATGAACGTCACCCAAGCAAGCAAGCAAGCAATCTCGGAACGCAAATGCAGAAAAATGCGTGACATGAAAGCATGCTGCTGCTGATCATGCCGACCGACATATCTGAGAACCGTTGGGTTCGCAAGTATAGTGTACCAGTCTCCTGACCGCTGAGCTGTCACCGACAAAAGTATCCAATACTCATTGGACAGCACTGGAGCTCGATAACATTTTTTGGCGGGGACATAGCGGCCTGGAGGGGCAAAGTATCAGAGCAGTTGACAACCTCCCCCGCCAAAACAAACCCGACCTCACTTCACCTACCTCTAAACCTTCAAACCTTCGCGTCGCATCCTCTCCTCTTCCTCGTCCTACTTGAAACAACTCAGTCACTTCCTATATCCTCACACATCTCACATCATCATGTCGTGGCAAGGTCAGTCTCTTCTTCCCCTCCCAACCATACCGTCCCGCTTCTCACTTTCCCCTCCCCCTCCATCCATCCATCAGTCTGGTCCTGTTCCTCATCACCGCCTCCAAATACCTCTACCTCAAAACCCTAACTTGAAGACGGACAAAAAAGCTAACATGAAGCCTTTTGCCCCGATGTAGCATACATTGACTCAAGGTACATAACGCCAATATCCCACAACTCTAACCACAAGCTGCTATCGTGGTTCCCGGCGCGAATACCGACCAAATGCTGACAATTCCTATCTCATCAGCCTCGTCGGCTCCGGTCACATCGACAAGGGTGCCATCATCAGCGCTGCTGGCGACAGTGCCTGGGCTGCTTCTCCTGATCTTCAGGTATAGAAACCCCTCCTTCACACCGACACAGCTTCCCGACTCGATGGACAAGCCAGCCCCTCGTCAACGTCCAAAACTGACTCTTGTAACCCCACTATAGCTCAAGCCTGAGGAGATGAAGGTCATCTCCGCCATCGTTGGCGGTGACTCGGCTGCCAAGGACAAGGCCTTTGCCGACGGTCTCTACATTGCTGGCGAGCGTTACGTTATGGCCCGAGCCGAGGATCGGAGTATTTACGCCCGATCGGTACGACGCCCAACTCACGAGTTCTCCATCCCCATCACGCATACTAACTATTTTGCTCCAACAGGGCCGTCTCGGTGTTGCTGTTGCGAAGACCACCCAGGCCATCGTCATCGGGCACCACGGCGAGGCCCAGGTCGCTGGTAACGCCACCTCCACCGTCGAGGGTCTTGCCGACTACCTCATCAAGCAGGGATACTAGATACTCGATGTGTAAGGCAAGGGTTTGGACAGAGTCAAGAGAAGCGCCAGGAAAAGCTGTTTATCCGTGGAACGGATATCCAACAGGGCCGTAACGAGCTTATGCTGAGAGGAGCGCCTTTGTTTTAGAGCACTGGGCTATGAGCTTGAGTGTGTACCTTGAAGACATTTTTCTTATTTGGCCAGAAATCGGTCAGTTGAGTTTGTTTCTACATGATTCTACATATAGGCACTACGAGTGCCCTCCAGATCCTGTCACCTGAATGTCAGACTTGAATGATCATAAATACCTGCCAACTCAACGTCCCATTATAACTCTGCATTTGTTTTATACACCGTTCTGGTCCATGTACAATGCTTTTGTCCATCCTTATTATACTCGTGATAGTTCTTTATGTCATTAACGCCGATTCCAAACCAATGTATTCCTCTTGAACTCCGCCATTCATTTCTTTCAAGACATGTGGCCATGGAACCTCTTACACGTGATGAATCTTGTTCTCGTTTGAATGATACAAATATCAAGCCTCACTAGAGCTCGTGGGAGCATCTAAACAGGAAGCTCGGCATTTCGTCTTCCAAGACCTATCCTGTCGACAATCATTCCGATATACGGTCCCACGACTGGCAAGCCTCGCGCAAACCCGGCAATCGTCCCAAGGAAATCTCCAAACAGGATCACTATGCCATACGCCTCCACGAGGAACCCGATAAAGGTCCACTTCATGAAGATGAGGATTAACCCCAGGAAGAATGCCGCCGTGCCCTTTGCTTTTTGCTTGCGGGCGAAGAAGAGGAGTGTCTTTTGAGGTCCAATGATGATTGTCAAGCCGATGAGGAAAAGGATCTGTATCGCGAGTTGGTCGTTAGCAATCGTTCGTTCGTTGGGATAGAGGGGGAGGGAGAGGTCGTCATACATTTCCCATGGCAAGCCTGCAGCAGAAGTTAGCAAAAAAAAAGCCCACAAGAGAACACATCTAAAGGATTGTATGCGTATATAACTTACATGGATCGATCAAAGAACAGTATGACACCTCCTATCAGGAAGAAACCTCCTACATGAACCGTCAGCACACATAGCTCAACGGTGCGCAAGCGCAGGCGCAAACTTACCGCCGGAGCAGAAAACAACTCCAATTTCTATCGCAAACGGTCAGCCTTTGTTCTCATCGACCAATCTCTCCACCAAAGCGCAGCGCTTCATCGGTGGCTTCATTATCGCAAGTCGCGTGCTAGGGTAAGATAGGCGTACTTTGAGTATCTGTCAACCACATCGACATCTTGGCGGTTGTGTATATATCGTGCTGGGCTGATAAAAGGATGGGAATCGATAATATCAGTAGTAAAGAGCAAGATAAAGCTGAAACTGGAAGAAAGTGCGAAACTGGGAGTAAACTAGAAGCAGGGAGAAACAGTTGAGGCCAAATTACTGAATGTTTCCTTTTTTCGTCATCAACTTCTCAAGGACACGTTCCAGGGGTTTGCATGCCTTGTAACGGCGATTGACAGGGCCGTGCCAAAGAGGGTAGGGGTGTCTGGAAGTTGCTTTGCGGCTATTGGTTGTGCTGTGTGAAAGTGGGCGAGCTTGAAATGTCTTGAAATTTTGCTGAGGACCGACTTTACGAGACTTGCATCTTTCTTCATCTCACACTTTTGAGAATGACTCACGAGAAGCTGCTTATAGCCCACAGCAATCCAATATGATTGCTGTCAAGGCTATATCTGTGGTCAATTACCGCGACAGTCATCCGTCCAAGAAATGGCAATTCGTTGAGGAAACAATTTTTGATTCATTCTATTGAACAGCTTGCTATATACATCCTTCTGACAGATTTTCTGTCCCTGCCGCGACGGTCAGAGGCGTTCTTCGCCCTGGCAACTGAGATTCGTTTCTTCCCCATACATTCTCGGTAGTCTGTCGACCTTAGGCAGAGAACAAAGCCCTTGATCACGATTAAGCCGGAGCGTCAATTGCTATCCCTTGGCCGAGAGGCTAAGGGTGCATAGTTGGGGCTTGACTTTGTTGGTCGGACACTCCTATTTGTACTCTTAGAATGGTATCTTTGTATAACTTGCATACGTGTGGTGTTTCCTCGCATGAAACCTGTAAAGGCGATCTCCCAGACTTCCTCGGGTTTTGTAGTTTTCGTCATTTCATTATGTATATCCACCTTAAGAATCCACGCTCACTTGAGGACCGTGTGAGCACCACGAGCCTCGAGAAATTGCTCTGCGACGCCCTGAGGTAGTGTCCTAATAAGACCAAACACTTCCTTATTGTGATATCGCAGTCGTGTCTTAGGGTCAAGGTAGGGAGCAGGAAGTCCGGTCACGTCACAGTAGTGTTTGTTATGCGCGAGGGATGGTGCCGATTCAATGTTTGTGTACGTGGCAGTTGGAGCCGACACGCCGCCCGTAGGCTTGAGGCTCTTCTCGAGCACGAGTTTGGAGAGGTTTCGCGATGCTTGTGCGAGGTTTGGAGGCTCTTTGCCGCTCTCGGTGGCGGGTGTACTTGTACCGCTCGTTGAGAGCCCATCGTCGGCTGGTGTAGCGATACCGCTGGCGTCCATGGGGGTGCCTAGAGCGGAGGCTTCTCTTCGGGAAGCATCACCGACGATGGCTTTGAGGTTCTTATTTCGGCGTTGATTGGGCTTCCAAGACGGACTGCGGAAGTTCTTATGGGTAGAGTGGATATCGAGCTTCTCTATAAGCTGCTGATGGGCGATTTGCGCCTCGGTTGGTGCGGCCATCTTTTTCGTTGTGTGATGACTGATATAGGGAAAATTGAAGTTCAAATTGGAGATATTATTGGCTTTATGAACTGGTTTCGCGACGAAATGATCAATGCAGAGACAAGTCTCCGTGTGTAAAGCCCCTTCGTTGTCGCAATGAGCTTGTCGCGTTGAAGGGGATTCTGCCGCGCTTCACCGCGTTCCTAATGCCATTTGAGCTGCGACTGAAGGAAGGTGCTCCAAATGCCCGAACTGGACATAAGTAAACAGGCTCCACCATCGACAGTTGCTGCTTTGAGTCTTGTTCAGCATATTGGCACAGATTATCACAGACAAACAACTAAGATGGTAAGATTAATGAGTTAATGAAAACCTCGCCTTAAACTCTATCTGACTCACATATAGGAGTCTCCTCACGAGCATCAGCAGAACCTACTACTCTCCCGTATCATCACCAACGTGGTATGACTGCTAAAGCTGAAGTCAATCATGAAGAATACTGACGGTATACAGGAGAAACTTAACGAAGCCGTCGTGGTGATGAATAAGAGCCTTCAGGTGTGTAAAGCCATGATGTCTTTCCATCTATCATACAGTAATACTTATAAGCCACTGTAGGACATCAACATTCAGAATATGAACGTTGAGCTTGTGGCGCAAATGTTCAAGAACTACCAATCCAACGTTCTGTTCCATCTCGAAGGTAAGTTTCATGCGTAATGATCTTGTATGCTATGCTGATGTTCTTGATAGCCACGGATAACCTAAAGCCCCCGAACTGAGCAGCAACATGGGTGCGTGAAGCTGGCTTTTTTGTATTTATGATGGCGCATGATTGCACACGAAATTATGACTTGGTTCTGGCTGTTCATATTTAGAGAAGAGAGCTTAAAGAACTCGATACATATTGTTTACATCAAGCTCAGAGTTGGCTTTCCCACGGTGCCTAATCTTGTAGCTGAAGAACTCCTACCATAATGGAGGCAGGCTTTCAAATATTTATACCCAATTTTTTATAAATTTCGGAGAGAAAAATACTCTCCCTTATAAAGGACACGGCAATTGCTACGGGTATACAAGACTTCTAGTGTGTTTCTCTGCATCACTGCATCACTTGCGTCGCGGAAGTGGATCCGGAATTGCATGTCACGGCCCAGATCAGCCTTGGAGCCTCGCACCTTCTCGACCTTCCAACAACCAAGCTCCCGTGTTTTGTGAGTCTGACAAACAATTGGCCACTAGAGTCAGACATCGACTTGACCTAAGCTTTTTTGTTCCTCCCGCCATGATTTCTGTTCCTCGTTTCTAAACCTCCATCCCAACATCTTTCCAACCATGGCTCCCATGGCCATTGACGAGCCCGCCATCAAGGCGCCTGAGCAAAAGACATATCCTCCCGCCAAGATCTTCCCTGTCAAGGAGACGCGCTTCGAGAACTATATTGAACCTTCAAAGGATGGCCGCGAACGCGCACTGAAGCAACCCGATAGCGCGGCCATCGTCATTGACAATGGTGAGCTTTGATCGCAAGGGGCTTGCGACAGCCAGGAATTGACTGTTTGCCTGTAGGATCTTCCGCTGTGCGCGCCGGCTGGTCTTTCGATTCGAAGCCGAGATTCAGCATCCCGCCGATTATGGCCAAGTATCGCGACCGAAAGCTAGGCAAGACTTTTTCTTTTGCTGGATCCGACTGCTATGCCGACACGACCGCACGAGGCCATATTCGGGGCGCCTTCGAGGCTGGTACAGGAATTGTCAGCAATTGGGATGTTATGGAACATGTGCTGGATTATACCTTCCTCAAGCTGGGCATGAACGATGCAGATGGTGCTATTGAGGTTCCCATCGTCATGACAGAGGCTGTTGCCAATCTGCCATACTCAAGGAAATGTATGTGGAATGCCCCGTTCGCGCAAGCCTAGACTGACTTCTCAGCCATGACGGAAATCATTTTCGAATGTTATGGCGCGCCGTCGCTAGCCTACGGAATCGACTCTCTCTTCTCATACAGACACAACAAGGGCAAGACTGGTCTTGTGGTCTCGTCATCCTACACATCGACACATGTAATCCCCGTATACAACTCAAAAGCTCTACTTGGCCAGGCCACACGATTGAATTGGGGAGGCTATCATAATGCCGAATATCTTCTCAAGCTCATCAAACTCAAATACCCTGCCTTCGCTGGCAAGCTTAACGTCTCACAAGCAGAACACATGCTCCTCGATCACGGCTATGTATCCCAGGACTACGACAACGAGCTCGCCGATTATCTTGAATGGACAGGTCTCGAGGACCGTGATATTGTCATGCAATATCCCTACAGCGAAGAGGTGATTGTACAAAAGAGTGAAGAAGAGCTGGCCAGGATAGCGGAACGCAAGAAAGAAAGTGGTCGAAGACTACAACAACAGGCGGCAAAGATGCGCCTGGAGAAATTGATGAAGAAAGAGCAAGATTTGGAATACTACAAGAATCTCCAAAGAAACATCACCGACCAGACTAAGAAGGAGATTCGACGTCAGCTTGACAGCAACGATATTAAGGACGAGAACCAGTTGGAAAAAATCATCCGAGATCTAGAAAAGGCCATCAAGAAGGCCCGAACGAAGGATGTTGGTGGGGACCCCGAGGAGGAACAGGAACAGCCTAACTTCGATCTCCTTGACATCCCCGATGACCAACTTGACGAGGCCCAGATTAAGCAGAAGCGACAACAACGTCTACTCAAGTCAAACCACGAAGCTCGTGCCCGTGCCAAGGCTGAGAAAGAGGCCGAGAAGGCGCGCATCATTGAAGAAGAGCGTGCCGACACTGAGCGACGAGAGAATGATCTTGAGAACTGGCTCGACGAGAAGCGCCAGCGACGTGCCGAGACTCTACAGAAGATGAAGGAACGTGAGCGTTTGAAGCAAGATCTAGGCAACCGTAAATCTCTCGCTTCTCAGATCCGCATGAAGAGTATCGCCAACCTTGCCTCGGACAACCCGACCAAGAAGCGAAGACGAGGCGGAGATGATGACAATTTTGGTGCTGACGATGATGACTGGGGTGTTTACCGTCAGATCGCCGTAGGTGACAACAGTGATGATGAGCACGAGGAGGAAGACCTCCAATCGACACTTAAGTCACTAGAGCAGGACCTTTTGCGCTATGATCCTGACTTTGAGTACGAGCATACCCACGAAGCCCAGTCTGACTGGTCAAAATCTCTCCTGCACGCCTTTGCCCGAGGTCCCCGACCCTTCGACCCCTCCTCTCAAGCCGAACTCAACCAGATCCATCTCAACGTTGAGCGGATCCGTGTTCCCGAGGTCGTCTTCCGTCCCTCCATCGCTGGTGTCGACCAGTCGGGCATTGTCGAGATCGCTGGTGACATTCTCAACCAGCGTCTTGGCAACGTTCCTAACCGCGATGATTTCCTGCGTGATGTCTTCTTGACAGGCGGCAACACCCTGTTCAAGAACTTTGATGACCGTGTTCGCGATGGTCTGCGCTCCCTCCTCCCTGCCGACTCACCCCTGACTGTGCGTCGTGCCGAAAACGCTTTGTTAGATGCTTGGAAGGGTGCTGCTGGATGGGCGGGAACTCCTGCTTGGAAGACGGCCAAGATCTCAAGAGAAGAATACCAAGAAAAGGGACCAGAGTATATCAAGGTAAGTTCAACTCATTGTCCCTGAGATACTCATACTGATTGTCACAGGAACACGATATGGGTAACTCCTATGCGTAGATTGTGCAGCGATGGGGGTCAGGAGTCAAAAGCGGGTTGCTTTATGGACGGTAGATTAGGATGTTATTGTACCTTTACATGTTGTGTTAATCAAGGGTTTCCTCAGCTATCAAAGAAAGAATACACACCAGATATTTCGGCGGAACACATCCAAGCTACTGCTGCGTATACTCCCAGAACACGCTTCTTATTTTAACTACCTAGTGGGAGACAGCTGGGCCGACCAAAAATCTGTCTGATATCATCCACATTCATCAAAATCAAATAAAACAGCAACAGGGCGTAAGGATCACCGCAAAACTCGCCAGGGGATAACCCGCAAGATCAAGGATCCTTCGCTTGACTCAAACAGACCCGAACGCCTCTCTCTTTATAAAATTAATCACGACAAATCATTTCCTCAACGCCTTGAAACAGTTGGAGAGTCCTCGGGCACATGGATATCATGTGGTTAAACAGTTGGTTCTAGCGCTGGGGGTTCCTCGGAGTGTTGTAATTGCTTGTTGATCTCATCGGCAGACCTTGTGTCTTCGGTATTTGCCTCAGTCTTGAAATGCGCTGTGGGATACTGTTGACGCTCGATCTGTTCCTGAGCTGCAAGACCGGCCACAGCTTGCGCAACAGCTTCCAAAGGTGTTCCCACAGCTGAGTTGGTGGGCGCTGGTTCAGAATGAGGTGGAGGAGCAGCCGTAGCTGGAGCCGATGCCGGTTGAGGAGGTTGAGTAAGGTTAACGTTGGGAGGGGGCGGGGGATAGTCGCCCGACACATCAAACAATCGCGATTGCAAATGCAGGACATACTCTCTAAGCGCGTAATGTTCCGCCTGCATTGATTTGTAGTTTTGTTCCATCTCCGAATATTCGCGTACCTGCTGCTCGAGTTTTTTAATATAGCCTTCTTTTCGCTGTCGAAACGCTCTCTGTTGATGAAACGTTAGCCAAACAGCTCAAAGGTAATCTAGTCGTGCCAGCTAATAATCTCTCAGTGGTAAACTCACTTGGGCGGCTCGGTTCTGTGCCGCGCGCTTTGATTGGGATAACTCTCGCTTTGCTTTGCGACCGTCCCCTAGATGGTCTTCTGCCGATAAAGAAACCGGTGGCGCAGGAGCAATTGGGGCGGTTGATGGGCCAGCGGATGCGCCTGGACTATGTCCAGACGGAGGGGCAATGGGCATCATGGTTGCGGTTGGTGCGTGGCTGCCTCGCGCGCGAAGATCGGGATGGATGTGAGCTTCAACTTCGCCTTTAGCGGCTATAGCTCGATGTTGGTCTGGAGGGCCGGGCAAATGATCGAATCCATTCGACGGCCGCGCAGAAGCGGGCAAAAGAGGTTGGTGTCGAGGATCACGAGGTCCAGGAGGAGCGGGCGAGGACGGACTTGTCGCGTCGTGGCTCTGTAGGAGCTCGAGCTGTGCGCGCAGATGCTGCTGCTCTATTTGGAGGGGTCGGTGTTAGCCAATGCGCTGGACAGCTACGTCAACAGTAATTGAATCAGACGCGAAGCCGAAATGGTCGAGAACGAATATCTGATCCAAGTGTCGAAGACAAGAAGCTCTAAGTGTATTGTATATGGATTGCGCAGGGACGCGACAGGGATGCTATTCAAATAGTAAGAGATGCAAGGAGCTCTATGAATGTCGCGATGGACCAAGGCCAAGGTGAGGCGCAGTAGTATAGATAATATTGTAGGTTCAAAATGGGAACCAAGATACGCTCGGACAAGGAAACGGACAAAGCAGAACAAGCAAGGAAAAGAGAGAAGAAGAGTTGTCTTGACTAACCTTGATTATTGGCGCCGCTGGCTGAGGAGTTCTGCATGCTTGAGCTCTGGGGGAGAGTCTGACTCAGCATCCAAGTAGTAGTGACCCAGGCGCGCGATGATGATTACTACGACGAGGGGGGGGACCTGACGCTGACTGACGGAGACGAGTGAGGAGAGACTGACAGCTTATGTAACCTGCCTGTGCTGGATCTGTGGACCTTTTGAGTGCGAGCGTTCGTGTGAGTGAGTGGTGAGTGGTGATGAGGTCGGAAAATGGCGTGGCTGGGCCGGGGGATGCTTCTCTCTCCGCCTGGACTGGGTCAACTAGAGCAACCTAAACTTAGACGAGTTAGGCTGGTTTGATTATCGCTCGCTTGTTGCTTGTTCGCTTCTGCTTTTTGGCTTGTTCGTCCCGGGAAGTTTGATGGCTTGTTGTTGTTACTGTGCGTACAGACGGAACTCGGAGCCGTCTCTACCAGTCTTGCCAGGATCAAATATCTTGCTCACTGAAGCAAGCGTAATGCGCTGACGACGATTTTTGCGGCTGATGCGGAAGCCCAAAAAAACACCCGCGCAGAGCTCTTGTTCTCTTGGTTGTATTAGAGGGCAAGACAAATAGACCTCTTTCAGTTACGATCTTGTTGAAGCCTTAATTCCGGTAACAAGACGCGCAAAATGAAGAGACAAGCTGCAGCTGGTATGGGTGACGAAAGTCCGAATTTCGTGACCAACCCTAGTCAAAAAAAGGTGCCCGGTATTCCTTCACTAGGTAATTCTCTTCTATCCCGGTACCGGTAGTTCTGATACTGGCCGCGATGGGAATAAACGACGGTCTGAGTCAAAGATTGGACGAATTTGCTGACTGATGAGGAGGGGAGCGTTGTTGCAGCAGGAAAAATATTTGTCAGCGAAAAATCCTAGCAGACAAATGAAGCAAGGAGCTAGGACCACCTCAGGCATGCACACACGCTACACCTGCACCTGCAACTTCCTCGTGAGCTTGCTAGGGTACCCCACTCGCGAGATAAATGTCCTATTCTGGAAAGTCCTTGTTTCGAGCTTTGGGTGTTTTCGATCTTACATTCATGGCGTATAACTGGCACATGAATACGACGTAGAATCTAGCGGTAAAATCATGCATAATTGCGAAACAGGTTGAAGTACTAATTGATGAGGTAGGG
Source organism: Fusarium austroafricanum (assembly GCA_012932025.1). Classification (NCBI taxonomy): domain Eukaryota; kingdom Fungi; phylum Ascomycota; class Sordariomycetes; order Hypocreales; family Nectriaceae; genus Fusarium; species Fusarium austroafricanum. Next base: position 87,639 of record JAADJG010000264.1, on the reverse strand, counting down.
TTCTTTTCCGAGTTCCCGATTGGCGATGAATAACAGAACCTTATTCCTTTTGGACACTGGTACTCGACCCAATAAAAGATTACATACTCCGTCCGTACGGGCAATGCTGGTTCCGTTCGCGCTGTGACGCCTCTTTGGGATCGATTCTCTCGTGCAAATTCATGTTTTGACTGTCTTGTCTTTGAAGTGATCAAACGGGTATCCTTTACAACAGCGAATATAGCATATACAAAACATCTAGATAGATCTTCGCTAGCGACAACGTTCTCTAGCCCCCATAGAATACATGGAACATCGTACTTTCAATTTCACGTTAATTTATTGATCAGCCAACAGCCAAGGCCTTCTAATACGTAGCTCGTTCGTCTTACTAGGTTTATCCAATCGTTTAGGATCCTCTTCCGAGCATTCCGGCCCCCATCAACAGGAGAAAAGGTTCAAATATACGAGCTATTCGAGCTTGGTTCAACTTCAAAGTCCATGGGTTTACATCCTGTGATATAAAAGAGCCGACGGATGCAATGACTAATACTCCTTTAACCGTTATAGGCGCGTGTTATATCCAGCGAGGGTGTGCACTAGCTTAGGCTTCATCATGGTTATGATCGTGGTCATTGTCATTGTCAGCTGTTAGGTACTGTGACATATTGTGCAGACTCGTGAAGATTGCTCGAAACCACCGTCTCGTTATCGAACCGCTATCCTCACCAGGGTCAAACAAAAAAGATGGCGAGGTGATACTAATATTTATTGAAAGAGCTATCAGTGTTCAGCCACAGCTCGGGGACTATCTGGTTAGGTATCTCACACACATGTTTAAGCACTCAATATAGCATGACCAATCAAGAAACGTCAATACCGAAATATTATTCTTATTACAACTTGAGACATTAATACTTACAGGGAAGTCCTGTCAGTTGAGCTGAGTGTCCAAGATGTTAGTGGATACTTTATGACACAGCCAGTCCAGCCACATGATAGAAGTATTCACAATCTTCGCCACTCATCGCTCAGTCCTCTTTCAGCCTCATTCCAACCCACTATCACTCACAACCTCATCTCTCAGACCCTACGATGCGCCCTGTTCATATCTCATCTCGTCTCACAAACCTCTCCCGTTTTTCTTCAACAATGACTCAACCGCGATTCTCCGCTGGGACAGATGCTGCGAGTGTGACACCTGCCCTAAAAGCACTCACTTCCGATGGTGGACGATGGACGCTCACCAAGGACGGAGCTGCTTTAGAACGACAGTTCAAGTTTAAGACGTTTGCGAAAACCTGGGTAAGTCTTCCGAAGTGGCGGGCTCTCCATCCCCTTAGACTGCGGTGGTGGCAAGAAGCGAAAATTTAGGTGACACGAGAACTAACTGGGCGCAGGACTTCATGACAGGAGTGTCTCTCCAATGCAAAATCAAGAATCATCATCCCGAATGGTCCAATGCAAGTCTTCCTCCTCTCTCATCTGTTACAGGTATCTAATTTTGCCAAAGGTGTATAACACGACCTTCATCCGCTGGACAACACATAACCCAGCTGGGCTCTCAGACCAGGACATTTCCATGGCTGCTCAATGCGACACTCTCGCAGCGCAACTAGGCGAGCTGCCCCCGGAGCCGGAGAACCCAGCCGAAACTGTGGATCAAAGCTGCGCTATCCGTGGGTTAGCGGATCAAGCTGCTGGGGCGGCTGGAGACTGTTGTACGCCCAAGACCAAATAATGCGGGCGAGGCTGGTATTCGTGATGTAAGAGGTACTGCGCCATTGTCAGAATACTGTTGAGCTGCACTCAGTTGACTGGGAGGTCAAAGTGTTACTTGTGGCTAAGGGTGTTATTATCATAAAGTTTACATAGCCGGGCATACTCGTCACTGCCATCATGATAAGGTGTCATGCTACCGAGAGTAGCATAGATATGAAACAACTCTTAGAGTCAACGAACGATGTTGATTATTAAAATATGTCTAAAGCCTCTCCAGGGCATGTTTTTGTATATACAAGCATAAAAAGTCGTTCTTAGTTAACATCCCCAACGCCATGCGAATGCTCGAGTCGCGAGTCTAGCGACGGAGACGATGTATGCTCAGTGAGCGAACAGTCTAAGTCTTCATCATGATCAACACCCTCCTCGTTTTGTTTCAGTCGTGAAATTCCTGGGTCGGACTCGATTCACCGCAATCGATTATCTGTCGTTCCAAATTTCTCTACAGCACTCTATTGCCGCTTCTTGTTGGCCTTGATGGCAGCGAGCTTCTTCTCGCGACGTCTCTTGTGAGCCTCGGCACCAGCCTCGGTGTCCAGGCAGTAGTCCCACCAGCGGAAGCTGGAGGCGTAGTTGCCAATGAACTTCTCGTGGTGAAGATCGTGGTGCTGGGCGCCGGCCCAGACAGGGAGGAAGTGGCGCAGACTCCAGGGGAAGTCGTAGCCGCTGTGGGAGTCGATAGCCTGGAAGAGACGGAGGACAATCCAGGTGTACATGGTGAAGAGGTGGAGCTCGCCGGTGATGGCAAGAAGGACAATGGGGCATCCGACGACACCAATGCCGAGGAGAGCGGTTTCGATGGGAGAGGCGTACTCAGCGGCGAGACCGAAAGGAGCAGAGTAGGTGTGGTGCATCTTGTGGATGGCCTTGTAGAGAGGTCCGTAGTGCAGAGCACGGTGGAACCAGTAGTGCCAAGCATCCTCCATCACGAAGCAAATTGCGATCTGGAGAGCCATCTTCCAGACGGGAGGGAAAGGCACACCGTAGTCCATACCGAGGTAGGTAGCGATAGGGTGGAAGAACCAGATTTGAGGAAGTTCGGCGGTGAAGTGGCTGATGAGAACAATGGCGGCGCAATCCCACTGCTCCTTGAGAGTAGGAACCTTTTGCTTCTGGATTCTGTATTTCTGGAAAAAGGGGATGTAGTCCATCATCATGTACGGAATGCAGCGGCCGAAGTAGACGGCTTCGTGGAGGACGAAGCTCAGGATGCCGGTCGCGAGGGTATCGTTCTGCATCCAGAGGTACCAAGCCTGTGTCGAATGTCAGTATTGTTGTTGTTTTCGCGATGAGGTCCGGGTTGGACATACGGCCCAGAGCTTTTCGAAAATGTTGAGCTGGACATTGTACTTGGAGACCTCCTCGAGGACAACAAAGTAGTCCTTGGTCTGGTTGAAGGCCGCGAAGGTGGTCGCGTTTCTATGAAAAGCCGGTGTTAGAAGCGTTGTTCAAAACATTGGCGCATCGATATCAGGGAGGATACTCACAGCGCTTCCATGGTGAAGGTAGTAAACTTATGGCAAAGTAGACTGAATAGGGGCCCTCTAGGGAAAGAAGAAAGACACCAACTAGCACCAGGTCAAGTCAAGCAAGAGTCGTGGCTCTTGTTGTAGAAGAGGATGTTCAATGGTGGTGGTGAAAATGGAAAGGAGACAAGACGGTGGCTGTTGGGGAGGTTTTATCATTTCCTCGATTGCTGGCCCAGAGAATCTCTAAAGGGGGGTCCCATCCAAAATGGTGGGCGCGGGCCTTGGCCACACGCCCACTTCTGGAAGCCAATTCACTAACTTTACGGAGATTTACTGAAAGAAAGCAAACGGACCACCAGCTCTTGCACCGTCGCAGTACGTACCGTTGCGAAAATTGCACAAGGGACGACGCCTCAACAGTGCATTCGCACGCCTTGTAAGCCAAACGTAGTAACGTAAATCTCCAAGCCCTGTGACAGCCAGCCATTCACGACGCAGGACCCCTGGGCTTCTGCTGGCCCGTGCCCGATACCAGATGGCAGCGACTCAGCGAGAAATGGTTCCAGAAATGAGACCACTATCAAATTGTCCTCCCGGCATCCGGGCCCATTTACACGGCTTTGAACCAGTCAAAGCGAATACATATCGGTTTAACATTGTCACCGCTTCAAAATAATCGTATGTGTGTTTATCGACTTTACGGGGATCTCACGGGAATTTGAGGAATCCTCTCAGATCATTTTGAGGTCCCTGGCGTCGTCCTTTTTTTTTTCTCCTTGCCAAGGGTCCAGCTGTTATGAGGGGAACAGTCTTAACAATCCGCCTCTTTTTCACGCTGCCATTGAAAGCGGTGAAGATCGAAATCAGACCCAATTTGGCTATTGCCGCAATTTCTGATTGGCCTACGCGCAATAGCTTTCATTCGGATTTAATTGATCTAGATTTCATCCTGTAACACGAAAATACACAGTGTTCATGTCTCACTGTCTGGACTATCCCTGTTAGAGGCATGTCCCTATTCCTATCATAACAGGTGATTTTTACATTGAACGCGTCCTGTATGGATCAAGTGGCAACATCAACCCAGCGATTTTCAGCTTAGGATCTATTAAACAAAGCATTACCGTGAAAGCTCCATCGGCACAGCGCTCTCCCGGACGCGAGAGATTTGGAGAAAGTGGTGTGTTCTGGGCGGAGAGTTTGGAAGCGGCCTTTGCGGCAAAGATTCGAGTTAAACAAATACCCATGGTTTGGATGTCGATCGCGTCAGTGGAAAAGTACCAGATTATCAACCCGATCTACTGGGTCAGAGTTGCACTAGCCGCCCAGTTCCGATGATCTCATGAGGTGTGGCTCTTTTTCGTTTTCGGCTCTGGGTTTTGGCGGCTCTGACGTTCTTCTCACCCGCTCGTCTTCGCTCGCCTGAATATGCTATTGTTCGATTTCTAACGCTTAACGATTATCGCTGCACATGCGTTCTGTTTCATCCAATTAAGTCCCTTGCAATTGAAACAATTCTTTTCGAGAAAATATGGTATGATCGATTTTGCATGTTTTGATATGTTCAGTTTTTTGTTACCTTGGATAAATATGCATTCCAGTTTAGGGTTAGTGCATCGTACTCGGTGTGGACGACGAATCCGAATACGACATCTATCCGACGCAGTTTAAGACGGAACATGTTTGAAATGCAGGACTGTAGGTTAACCTCGGACTTTTATCTTCAAGTAGGTACCTAGGTATGTCAGTGATGTACGAATACCATCAAACATGTACCAACTATGGACAGAATCAAAGGTTACAGATACTTACCACATTATATCTTGGCTTATCAGCCGTTAGTTATTATAGAATAATTAACTTTTGTGGTACATCGCGTTCGCAAGGCTGTGTATGGAAATGAACTTCGTCTCCTCGAGATAAGCTCTTAATAAACATGTATTAGCTACTGAATCCGGGTTCAACCTACATTTTATCGAGCGTTTATAATTAAAAGCACATGCAACTTAAATACTATTATTTGACATGGCATTCTCTTATACAGGGCTGAGGCAAGATCTGTTAGTGAGCTCGTGCCGAATACGACTAGTAAGCAGCCACACCTTCTTTTCGAGCTTTCCCTTTGTGAAACGTCACCTAGTGGTTGGGTCATTATCTATGCAATGCATTGTTGATGACTACCTGTGTAATTGGTGAACACGGCGGGTGTCAGCCTTGATACCATTCAATCCCAATTGAAATCTGCATTTTGCAACAGTTGGTTGTTTTTTTATGTATGTTGCCGGCTTGATCCGTGTCGCATGATGCAATAGAAGGTTCCCCACATTTGCTCATCTCCCGCATTCGTGTTTTGGAGCTTGCACAAGCTCAAGCTCAAGCTTATCCGTTCGTACTCACGCTTCCAATCTCACCCTCGTCTCGCTTTCATCCGTCACGCGATTCGACGCCCGGCGCCAATTGTGCAGCCCTGCTCCGAGTTCTCCGTTGAACTCCCGTGACCCGGCGCTCCCACCCCGGCCGTAAAGCTGCTACCACGCCGTTGTCGTCGGCGTCATCTGCGGAGCTCTGCCGATTGTTCGGAGCTACCGTCCCGTATTACTCCCCCTTATCCCCGGCCTATAGTTGCTCCCTGCAACTTCAGCTGCTGTTGACTGATGCTGTGTTTCATCCATCAGCCTTGTCGCTATCAGATCTAAGCAAGCTCATCCTTGGTCCTACCATGACGCTTGTCTCCGAGTTCGTCCACCTCAGAACCTGGCCCTTGCTACTGCCCCTCATCTTACCTAATCCATCAAGTCACTAACCTTGCCTACAGTCAAGTACGGCGGCTTGATGCCTACCTTGACCGTCTCCCTGTTCTGTCCGAGGTAACCTCTGAGGATGAACGATCAGAGACTGAAGAGCATGGGTTTGCTGTGGCTACTGCCTTCACATCCCCTCGTCTCGATCATTTGCTTCGTACTATTCAGTCCTTGAGTACTACCTCATCCTCGCAAGGCCTTCTACAAGCATGGCGTATCAGGGATCTCCTTGTGTCGTCCGATCTCCCTGCCTCTCCAGGTCTCTCAGTGAGAGAGACTCAACCCAATGACGGGGCCAAGAGCCCTTATGAAAATGAACTCGAGTGGCTGCTCGTGAGCAAAGCTACCATTCAACTTCATGGTGTTGTTCTTAACACGCTTCTGGACCAAATTGTTCCCCTCAACGACGACATTTGGTATTGGGATGATGTTTTAGGCTCGTATTCTTATAGCAGCCTCTATGCTGTCCAGACCTCACCTCTGCGTGTCTGGGCATGGTCCCAAGAAGTCTACACAGCAACTAAACTACGCGTCCAAGCTGGTTCTCTTCATCATGCCCCGGGTGAACTTGTGGATTCTACGACAATCGGTCTCACGCAGCAATGGACGCAATTTTATGGCCTTGTGAATGATAGCATTCGGGAACGATCAATTGCTAACATCCAGCGGAGAGTCTTGTCGCCAGTCGCATTGTCTCGATCTGAAGCTCGACGCAAACAGGCACAGCTCAAGAAGCTGCGTGAGATAACAGCAAGCGGCCTCGGTGTGTTAATGGATGAAGGTCTACAATTTGGTCTTGACGATGACAAGGCTGAGCTTCAGGACCACCACGATCTCAAGGGTGTCGTTGAACGCAGCGTTGCGCTCATCGACATGGTTCTCAAGGAAGTTTCTACCCTGGATGTTAATATTGGCGACTTTGAGGATAAGGTCTTTGCTGGTGTCGAGGAAGATCCCGAGCTCTCGGTTCACATCGAAGATAGCAACACAGCTGACCGACCGGCTATTCTAGCCCGACGCCTACTCACCATCATTGACAAGTCCCTTCCCGAACACCTTACCGCCATGCATGCTCTAGCAAAGGAAAACGGTCGACCTGCGACTCTTATCCGCTACTGGCTCCCTACGATTGTCGGTCTTCTCTCTTCAACAACCATTTTACGTATTCTGGTCAACCGAAAGGCTGATATTATCGAATGGTTCGTTGGATTTGGCGAGACCGTTCGAGATTTCTGGTTCAACTGGGTTATCGAGCCGACATCAAAAGTTATTTCGACCATTAGACACGACAAAAACAGCGAAATTGCTATCATGAGCAGGGACAGCCTCAAGGCTGACCGCGAGAGTCTCGAGCGTATGGTGGTGGATTTCGCCCTCGACAAGCCACACTTTGCCTCTGAATCCGGAAGCGCCTTGACTGATGTCCAAATCGCTGATATCCGACACAAGGTTGCTGAAGGTGATGTTACCCCCGTACTGCGAGCATTTGAGAAGGACCTGCGAAGCCCCTTCATGGGCACCATCCGTGGAGACCTCGTTCGATCCCTCCTTATTCAGGTTCAAAAGACAAAGGTTGATCTTGAAGTTGCCATGACTGGAATTGACTCACTCCTCAAGAGCCAAGAGTTGGTCTTCGGCTTCATCGGTCTTACTCCTGGTGTTCTCATCTCTTATGCCATGTACCAATACCTCCGTGGTGTGTTTGGTGGTCGCTCTGGCCAACGTCAAACACACAAGGCTGGCAAGGCCATCCGCGTTCTCCGCAACGTAGACCGCATTCTGTCTGAGGCCCGACCTACAGAGACTAACCTTCTCTCGTACAAGGACCATGGTCTTCTGCTTTCTGAAGTTCATATTCTGAGGGATCTCGTTGATAAGCTCATGCCCCGTGAGATTGCTAGAGAATTCCTTGAGGATCTTGCTGACCTGTCCAACATGAAGGGTATTCAGCTGCAAGCCAGGGCATTGGAGCGTATCCGATGGGCTTATGCCAGGTGGCTTCATTGAGTCAGCTCTGCCGAGGAGTATTTGTTATGCGTCTAACGAGATCATGTACAGTAACCCTTACTCCATACACATATGTAGATTGCACCAACGAGTTATGATTAGATGTATCGTATTCCTCTATACACGTTGAGGCTTTCCACAGACTGGGTTCTTATGACTGAGTGCCTATGCCCCTAAGAGTGTTGTATTGAGCCACAACGTACTAATATAAAGTGATCCATTATGTCACTATAGTACATACGACCAAAGGTAGTGGAAAATACGGGATCCCGTCCGCTCTCCCATAGTCAAGCCACTAACCGGCGGATTAGTAGTTGGGTCGGTGACGACCAGCGAATCCCCGCTGTTGTATGTTTTTTTGGTGTTCTTTCCCTTATCGTTAATATCCAGACCAGATAGTGAGTAATTGATTGAGCATCTTGATCTTACAACAGGAGGGCCAAGGTTTTATGAAGTCAATGTTGTATATATAAACTTTTGCTGAGTACAATCGCTCATATTACATTCACTGCATCTTCGATTCTGGGCTCGAGTGCTTTTCCCGTTGTGCAATCATGGGTATTTTACACCATCAACCCCCCTAAAAACGCCAAGACAATCACACATTCTCTAGCCCAACAGCTTAGAGATGTCTGCTGCGCGTGTATTCTCACGCTTCTTGTTTCGCCCGTCCTTCTCACGGAACGCCTTCGTTACTAGCTCTCGCTTCTCACCTTGCACATCTAGCACACGCTCCTCGACAGAGCCCTCCATGACAAGGCGGAAAATGGTCGTCTCGCGAGTCTGTCCCAGGCGGTGGACGCGGTCAATAGCCTGATCCTCGATGGCTGGTGCCCACCCTACAAGATATTAGTAAAGATAAGACAGAATGGTGGGTGGACTTACAGCTGTCAGAGAGAATGACGGTGTCAGCTGCGACGAGGTTGAGACCGACGCTGCAGACAGAGAGACTGGCAAGCATAACTCGCGTCTCGGGGTCGTTGTCAAGAGCCTCTATGGCCTTGTCGCGCTTATCGGCCTTCATGCTACCGTCAATGCGCGTGTAGCCTATCTTCTCTTTCTGAAGCTGAGCCTCAACAATATTGAGGAACGAAGTCCACTGAGAAAACACGACGACCTTTGATCCGTCCTTTTTCATCGTCGCCTTGAGAATTTGCAGCATAGCTTCTGTCTTAGAGCTCTGCGACTCAGCGTCAAAGTCGGCTGCATCATCGCCTGCGTCTTCAGGCGCTGGCTCAAGAAGACCGTTTTCGTCGAGCTTGTTGCGACAGAGAGGACATTTATGTTGTAGCTGAACAGCACGCAGGATGCAGTTTCGGCAGAAGACGTGTTTGCAGGTTGTAATGACGGGGTCGGCTGGGTTTTCGTAACAGATGGCGCATTCCTCTTGACTTTCGATGTATAAACGGAGAGCTTCCTGGAGAAGACCGCGATTCTTGTCGTTGAGGGGGACAACTTCATGCTCGTCGAGGAGCTTGATGATATCGCTGACGCGGTCTCTGCAGAGAGTCCAGTGGTTACAACTGGAGTGTTTTAGTAAAATCCTGGAAGGTGGTGAGATGAACTTACACTTGTCGAAGGCGGAGAAGGCGCTCGAGTACGTTCTGAAACCGCCCCTTTTGTCCTGCTTGGGAGCCAGCCTGCCATTGCTCAAGCTCACCTCTGGCCTCATCCCTGCTCATAGTTAGCCGTCGAGCTTGGGAACCATAGCTTTTGAACTTACAGCAAAGCATCATACTTGCGCTTCTCATCTTTGCGGAATGTAATTCTGTGAACATACTCCTTCTTTGCCGGCAGCCTGAGGTCCACAAACTTCATGTCTTTCTTGCGACGTAGACAAAGGTCATGCATGAGTGACTGGAGCAGCCTCTCACCGTTACTGTCCCCTACAGCCAGTTTGCGACTGATCTGGGCGTTGAAGATCTCACTTTGCTCGATGCCACCGGTGATGTGGAGGAACTTGACGAGTGAGTGTAGATCATTGACTGAGTTTACACTGTATCGCATTAGCTTCTATCCGAGGACCTTATTGAAAGGCGGACTTACATCGGAGTTCCGGTTAGAACCCAACGAGACTCTGCGTTGATCTCACAGGCAGCTTCGGCAACCTTTGTCTTGGGATTGCGAATCGTGTGGCCCTCGTCGAGAACGACTCGTCGCCACTTGATCTTGTGCGAGGTTATGGCTCTGTTCACGCCTTGGTCTCGCTCTCTAGCAAGCCTTCCATAGCTGGTAATCACAACATCGTACTTCTCAAGCTGTGCGACAGTCGCCTTTTCACCTCCATGGTAAACGAAGACACTAGGTTGCTGGTCTCCCCGGATGTGCCGTTTGACCTGCTGACTCCAGTTGCTCATGACGCTAACAGGTGCAACGATGAGGGTCGGACCCTTACCTCCCGTGAGGATCAGACTGATAATCTGAAGAGTCTTGCCGAGACCCATGTCGTCTGCTAGAATACCGCCTGAGAGCAGCTTAGGGGCTGTGTTTGTGACAAAGCCAGATGCGATGTTGAGAAACCGGTTATTGGACTCCTGGAGCCAGAGCTGTACTGGTTCTTTGGAGCCACTGGCTGGGAGTTGGGGATTCTCTTTTGAGGCCATCCAGGCCAATCCCTGAGAGACGTTAGTGTAGTCCATTCGGTTCCTGTAAAGTGACATACCTGTAGTTGGTAAGGCAAAAGCTGTGCCTTTAGCTGCTTGGGCTGTTCAGCCATTGCTAATTTCTCCAGCTCATCCTCGCCGATCGCGAGTGACTTGACCGCATCTCCACCCTTGCGCATCTCTACTGCCTCACTCTTCTGAAGGACGTTGTCCATGGTGATTTCGGGCTTCTGTGGAACAGACAGCCCCTGACCAACGCCATGCGTTGAGCTACCATTCACCAGACCCATTGCCGCCTTCCTACGGGCTTCAGCTTCCTTTCTAGTGTTCTTGAGCTCCGTAGCCTTGACTAGCCTGTCCTTTTTGAGATCATCCTCGATCCTCGAGCGCTCTTGCGGGTCGCTAGGCCCATAGAAGAAGAGCTTAACTGGACAGTCATAGAAGCCTTTCTCACCCGTGAGCTGGGCTTCGAGGATGACATCGCCACGATCCTGGATCTGTGTCAATGGAGGTGTTTGGCGGCGCAACGTTTCGTCTTACCACATATGGGGTGATTTTCTCGACAACCTTACGGGGGAGATGACCGATTTGAGCACCAACAACGTTGTCAACCCGAATAGCATTGGCGTCGTACTGGATATTAGATTAGGCATCAGTACTAAGCTATATCGCAGGAGAGATAGATGACGGGACCACTTGGTGCAGTACGAACCTGGTTGTCGGGTTCTCGTCTGCAGAGAACAGCCTCTGTATGTACATGTGAGTCTTTGATGTGAGGTGTGAAGAGTGAAAACATACCACCTGGTGAAGCATAACCTCTGTAATACCTCACGCCGACAATCTTTCCCGCTGTTTGACATTAAAATAGGTTACACAAATGCGTGATGTGATGTATGTGGCGCACCAAAGGTTCCGTAAAGTTCAAGAGGAGGGCCATCATCATCTTGCGTTAAATCAAGGTAATCTGGTTCAGCGGTAGATGAGGGAGCAGCTTGCGATGAAGAGCCGGCATTGACTCTCGTACCACCTTTTCCAGGGGTTTGGTGTTGACCGTTTCGGTTGGGCCGTTTCTGTTTCTGACGCGTCTCAGACTCATCGTCACCCGTAAGGTCGATGAAGTCGTGTGCGCGTTTGGCAGGCCTTGGCATTTTGGCGATGTTGTAAAACTATGGAACAATGAGAAGAAAAGATGCGAGGCCTTCTTCCCCCCTTTTAATAGAGTTTAGAAAGTGAAACGCTTCTCCTCACGTTTGCTTCGCTTTGAAGATGATGAGGCGCGTCACAGTTGGAATTGCTTCTTTGAGCGGGTGCGGATCAATCAGATAACACGTGATGTAAACTTTAATAACAACCGATGAAGTGTTTGCCTTGACGAATAGTACAATTGATTGAATAAAAGGGTTAGTTTGCTTCCATTTTATTAATCGATTACTTTCATTCCTCTTAGGGGGCTTATTACATGGTAGCGCGTGGCAAGTGATTGAGAGACTACATCTTGATGTACTTATGCTACTAACAAGTCCCTACAACATACGTCACCGAGGTTGAGCATTCATGACTTGTCACCTCGCTCTATTTATTATATTCCAGCAACTTCCACGAACAGATCCAAATAAGATTCTTGGAGCAGGTAATTAACCAAGTACCATGTTTACCTTGATTTGATTGCCTCTCACCTGATGGTGTGTTGGATGCAGCCAGCACAATTGTCTCCTTCGGTGTGATGAAATTTCCATAGAGCGCTGAGTTCCTCCAACTTGGCCAGCGACGTACTTCATTACGCCAAAGAAATGTAATAAAACAGTAAACAATACTCAATCGACTCATTTCATACCATGATGTATGCAATGTTCATGAAGCAGGGACGTGGCACAGTCAGTAATTGATACAACCATAGATCCGACAGACAGGATCAATCACAGAGAATTATTTAACGGACTCTAATTAAGGTTGACTATTGGGCGGGAGAGCCGTTGCAACCTATTTCCGGTAATGGCGGTGGGCGGCTATACTGACCCTGGATAAGTGTCAGGTACGCGACCCATTGTGGGCAGATACTGAGGCTTGGCCTGTCAAGGGCCGCAAGGCCATTCATTAATCGCAGGGTGTTATCACAACTGAAGCTCAATTGCGGCTGTCAGTTAGCATTGGATGGAAAGAATAAGAAGTAGCAGCAGCAAAGAGTGTTCATTATCCAAGCTAACTAGATTTTATATGCCAGTCCAGAAAAAAGGAAATCCCATCCGGTTTTGACAGCCCGTCGATTGTTGGGCTTGCTCGGGTTCGCCATTCTCGTTATATCATATCATCGCATGGCCACCAGCCGTATCCTGCGACCAACCACTAGACATATCAATCAATGTCTAGTAAAGACCGACAACGATGTCACCCTTGACTCGGGCAGTCAAGTGAACCTCGGCCTCGAGATCGAGCTTGATACCGACAAGGAGAGCAGCCGACTTCTGGGCACCGTTCTCGTCGGTGGCACCCTTGAGGAGTTGACCTGAGGCTGTGTAAGTAGTGGAAAAGATGGCGATAGAGATAGAACATACCAGCAGGCTGGGAGAGGCCGGTGGAGGTGGGCAGGGGAACAACGAATTGCTGCTTCTGGCTGCGGCGACCACCTCGAGCCTGACCATCGGAGTCAGAGTCGGAGGCGTAGGCAGGCTTGGACAGACTAGAGAATAGAGTGTTAGCTATTGCTTGAAGAATGAGTGATAAGTGTGCTTACGCGGTAGAGTTGCGAGCAGGAGCAGGAGAAGAGGGAAGGTTGGCAAAGGGGAGCTCAGAAGTGGGAGGGGGAGAAGTGGTGCTAAGTTAGTCAGTGTGAGGACTCTTGAGGCTTTGAGCCATTGGGGAGTGAAGACGAGATGAGATGAAAAAGAGAGTTGCTTACGAAGTAGGGGCAGACATTGTGCTGGAGTGTGGTGTTTTGGACAAAGTTGTCAAAGTTGATTGAGTGTTTGTGGTGATGATCGGAGCTGGGGCTCAAGTAGATGAGATGATTGTAGAATGGTTTGGATGGTGAGTGCTGATGAGAAAAGTTGAGTTGAAGGCGATGCAGAGGGCATCTTATATAGAAGTTTTGGACTCAGTCAAGGGTGACATTCTTCTCTGTGCAGCTCGCGATAGCAATGTCCTGTCTGTCGCATCGCAAGGTGCACGCGAAACATCCCGAGGAACGACGAGAATCTCGACCGGGTCTGACAAGCAGAACCCGGCAACTCAGGATGGCTGCTGATGAGCTGTCAGTCTTGCCATGCTGTCTCACACTGATGCACGCTATAGTGTCTGGGTTCTAGGTTTACGGTATATCTCTTTACGGCGGATATTGACATTCATTTTCTGGGGTGTTTCGTGCGTGCGTGCAAGGTGACCCTGGGGGCGCACTTCAGCCACAGCCGCAGGCGCAGATCTACAGATTCGAGAACGTCTGGGTTTCTAGGGGTACTTCAGCTGTTACGGGTACTAAGATCCGGTATGGAGAATGGGCTGAGATGGGGTGCTACGGTTACGGACCGGGGGTTGCTGTGCTGTGCTGTAGAAACAAAGAGGGGCTACGGAGACTGAGTGACACGTATCGATATCGTCCGATGTTGGCATGTGCTCTGGCGGCGCTAGTTACAGATGCTGTCCTGGGGAACAAGGAGAAGCGCTTGTTATTGTATACGGCTACGGACTCTGCCGATGAGGGCATAAATGTATGTATGAGAACAGTAGAGGACTCGGTCAGTTGACTCCCAGAAGCGTACATTATCTCCAAAAATGGCATATTAATACTCAATTGATCATAATACTTCAATTAGACTTCAATTAGACTTAATTCGCCGAAACACAACGTTTCTTCAAAAGGGTGGCAGAATCTCTAGCCCATCAACAAGGGTCCTTTAGCACAGCAACTAAAGGCTCTAAGAATGGGGTTTAAAACGGGGGTGGCTGACGGGAAGTTAGGGATATCCGTGCTTGAGTTATGTTTCGCATCATGTCGGTCTATCCAATCTCGATCATATAGACAGGGATCAGGTCCCCTTCGATTAACTTTGTTTTTTTTAATGCACTGCTGTAGCACTCGGATCGATGGATGGCATGATTCTGTCGGGAAACACCGGCAGTCCGACGCATCATCCTTGAGTTTGTGTTTTTGAAATTGCTTGGCTGTGACTGGGGCAGTCTACGCTGTCTGTCTCTTCAGCTGCTGAGGTACAATGTGATAATACCTGATATATAGCTTGCCACTTTGTATAATCCCGTGCAGTTATTACCAACAGTATCCTTGAAAGCACACCCCTTCTTCTACGTGTGTGTCTCGCATTCAATCCATCCCAATAATTTTTCAAAGTATTCCCTGCCTTGTTTACTTTTTTGCCGCTGCGAATATCGCCACTTGTCTGACGACGTTCAATGTTGTCCCCATCTCCCAACGTTGACTCTGCATCTTCAACTCCCAACTTTGATTCCACATCCCAACCCCAACAAGACTCAACCCAAAGCACTCTCCAGCAACTCTTTGGCGGTCTGTGCAAGCAGAAACTCCTAGAGGAAGTCGATAAGCTCAAGGAAGCTGTCCAGAAGGACGACCCCCAGAAAGTCATCATGTCTTTGCCCATGCTTTTGGCTCTTACTGTCTGCCCGGCTATGCTAGGCACGCAAGAGGCTATCAGACAGTCGCAAGCAAAAACAAAGCGTGAAGAGCATCGTGGTCGTCGTTGCAACTTGGTTGTCTCTTGTGTCAAACCAAGTATCAGATCTCGAGATATCAACAACAAGCTTGTTGTGTTGAAAGATAATAAGGTAGGTCTTTGATATTCCTAAGCTTACGTTGCAAGATTACTGACTTCAACAGCTCTACATCGCCAATGAGCACCCACTCTATAACCAAGATCCCAAGAATAACATTAGCAAAGGATATGCCTTTTCCGGATACTTCCTCCCTTTCCCAGACACAGAGTATGAGGGTCTTGTCACGACTATCAGTGATGACCCTCCCTTTTTGAACTGGATCTACGTTGACAAGAAGACCTACGAAGTCAAATACGGTGTTCGTGCCGACACAGAAGGCCACATCACCGGCCCATTTGACTGTACCAAACAAGACCGTCGCATGACGGTTGAAGGCTGGGAGGGCTTCTGCGCTGTTGAAGAAATTCCCGGTATCTGGGCTCTTTACTACGATCGCGATGATGATGGTCTCAAGTCAAAGGTCGCCATGGGTACTCGCGTGCTCGAGGTCGAGCTGGCCCGTCGTGAGAAGAAGGAGCCCAAGCCTGCAGCTGACCCCGAAAAACAGGAGAAGCCCATGACCATGGATGAGAAGATGAAGCAGCACAAGGAACAGACTGCAAAAGAGGAAGCCGATCGGGCCGCGTTCGTCGCAACCGGCCGACATCCTGGCGCTGAACCGCCTTCACCTACTCACAAACCTGAGCAGAAGAAGAACAGGCTGCTCGATCCTGACTCCAAGGAAGCCAAGCGCCAGCGCATCGCCGATGCTCTTAGCCGTCTCAACATTGATAGCCCTACCAAGAGTGAGGGAGGCTCAGATGGAAGCATCATGACGAGTCTGAGTCAGGAGTTCTCTGTCTTCTCACTGGCCAAGAAGTTGACCGAAGACACCAATGACGAGTCTGGCACGGTGGCTAGCTCTGTATGGGAGCCTGAGAAGTACATGGAGAAGTATAAACATAAGAAGAACGAGCCGAGTGAGGCAGGGTCGTATAAGAAGCCTACGGTGGAGGATGCATCCGGTTGAAATCGATCATTTGTAGAGATTGCTTCACATTCATTTGGTCACTGGCGTTAGGGTAAGGATGATATTATGAGGGAAAGGAACTATCATATACGTTGGATCTGGTTGGGTACTGGTCACTGCTTGGAATGTACTTTAATGATAGTGTAGAATCGAACTGATACATTTGTCCAAGAATACCTCTAAAGTCAATTGGCTGTCATTTTTGCCTCGAATTGAACTTGATCGATCTCGTGACTTATCTGATACCCATGCAAACTTAATTTATAATCCCGAGTCGTCGCCATCACAGACGTCACTGATGAGTTGTCCAGCGACTCATGCATCCGGTTCATATCCGGTCACCCCCAAAACCGCCACAACCGCCCCGGAAACAAGGCCCAGACTTGATGCCTACTATACATGAGGCTGCAAGGACAAGTATTCTCTGCACCCACCTTGAAAAATCCGGGGGTGCATGCATTACGTGCTGCACGAGGAGTCGCATCTCCAGTTTCGCAAGCATCACTGTCAGATCATCTGTATCATCGAAAAAGTCTCGCCGAGCCAAAAGTATTGAAAACATGCACTTTTTTTTCCCTTTGTTTTACAGTCAGGAAAACATATGATGATATACTAGAATCTTTCGATTTTTCTATCGCTATGTTTCAGATTAAAACACGCCATGTCTCGCGGATCGGCGACAAAGTGTTTCTTCCACGACCCCTTACGACCTGAAATCTTACAACCGAGGGTAGATCATGTAACCCTCCCAATTTTTGAACAAGGTGCCGTGATTGGATTCTTCCCCAGACCTAGAAGCAGGGGCACAGGGACTAGGATCTGAAGAGATCTGTCAGGATAATGTGCCGCGTGCATATCCGGTGCAGTGCATATTGCTGGCTGGCTGGCTGGCTGGCAAGCGGGTTAGATTCCAGAATGAATTTCGGACGGGCGGTTATGCGCGACATTCGGCCAAGTGAGACCTTTGTTCTTTAACCCGACATCTTCCGTTCTGTGAGTGTTGTTGGGAATGGGTCTGCCTGATCCCTCAGCGCTCAAAATCAAAAGAAAAGAAAGAAGATATTTTCAGTCCACGGGTGGATACAAACACCTCATGATCTATTCCAAGTCTCACTTTCATCCACTCGCTCAGCCCGGCTGAACCTTGTCGGCCTTGATCTCCTACCCGCCTCGATTTGTCAACTCGCACCCGATCAGCTTGTGATCATGCCGCACCTGCAGAGCCGCTCTGACTTGCATGAATATCCCGCCTCGGAGCCGGAGACATGTCCTTTTGCCTGCAGCTGCGGAGATTAACTGGGCGTCTACCTAAGACATGGCCATATTTTCCACTTCTTTTGCTGCACGCCGGGTCCTTTCATGCAATATGAGGAACAACTGGAGATGAACACACCGTTACTACTCGACAAAGCTTCAAAAGTTCGTTTGTTTCAATTTTTCAGCTACTGGGTTCTAGATCGAAAACCCTGCTGACAGAGTCGGGTCGGTGAAATCGAGAAAAAAGCAAATATGGAGGAGCCTTGCGTATTCAGCTTCGGCATCTACATGATCCACACTGCGTTGGCATTCACCCCACACATTAACCTTGTCTGCATATTGAAGCAATACCAACCTCTTTTAATGTTAGTGCTTTGTAGAAATATATCTCGATTATTGTTTATCTCGGAATGTTCGATTCCCGGAGATCGTGATTGCGAATTCAACGCCAATTAACGATGGGCCTATACTCAGGCTTCAAGCTGCCCTGGTGTCTCTGCTCTCGTGGCGAATGTAGTGAAATACTCTTCGGATTATCCTGAAACTCTTGAAGTGTTGAAAATATCATCTTCAAATAAAGTGACCGAATATTGAATGTGCAATTATACCAAAACTAGAGGTTTCTCTGTGGTGTCCAAAGCAGATGCTTTAGATTATATCTCTCTAAATTAAGGATATCTTACCATCAGGCCCAAAAAGCATAAAAATATTGCATGAATATAGAACAGAAACCAACCTTCTACTGTCAGTATATTCATAGAACTTCATGTTACATAAGAGCTTAGTTTTGTTTGTAACAATGGTTGGCTTGTCAGCCCTCAAGTTCTTTGCTTTTGAAATCCTTAGTGAGAGTTTCTCACCTTGGAGGGATGGCTTCCGAGCTCGATGATTTCCAATGGCTCCTGAATCAACTTAACTATTGCCTTTTTGACCTTGCTTCCAACTGCAGACTGCCAAGTAAGAGACAATCCGTCAATGATTCATTTACACTTCTTCAATTATGGAGGAACTTCCGTCTGATTTAACGGCCGGCTTTCGCTTTCTTGATAGAACAAGCCTCTGATGAAAAATACCGTCTAGATAGTAAGTAAAATGATGCAGAATTGGCATGATAGATTAAGAGGCCGAGGCAAGATTGAAAAGGGGTATTATCGAGCAGATTTTAGACTTGGAAATGTAGCTAATTTCCACAGGTCCTTTAAATACGCTTCTATAGCTGCTTTTCAAGATTGGTGGGCGATACCGCCGATGAAACTTAAGTATACTAGACTCTATAGAGTATCTAAAGCACCAAATATCCCATACAGAGTGGATCCGTCTTGTCAGGAAACAAGTTCCGCATAGTCTTGACGAGGAACCAAACCATTAGGACGCAAAGACACTTGCGGCGTGATTTTTGAGGTTACTCTCCTGAAGCATGGATATACTTTCGCCGGCAAGAGACCAGCAAAGGCTTTTACCTTGAATGTCAAATATAAATTCAGATGAGGCCTATCATTAGGGCCAAAGAAAAAACCAAGAGGGTTATCTACTAGTGAAAGAACATACTAGTTATAATAAAAGCTTTGCCTAAGTATTGGGATATTTTACCATAAGATATCCTAAACTTACGAAGATATTACTATTAATTTTAGAATATCTTATCTTCAACGTTAGTATTATGCCTGCCTGTAAGTTGGTTGATCCTGGGTTTTCTTTGCCGCCGACTTCTAAAGAAATTCAAATCAGCAAGTATAGATGCCAAAGCTGTCATTAAAGACCAACCTAGTTAAGAGGAAACACGAATCTTGACCAAAATTCAAGCATTCGCTGAGCTTTGCAGCATCAAGCATATCAATACACCTTTAGAAGGCCCTTCTGTTATCCTTTTCGATCGGAGATCGATCAAGGCAACGCATCTATAAAAACTATATATGTAAATACACTTTAGGCATTTGGAAGGTCTTTATCTAGATGCGATATCATTCGACCTGAGATGTATTTAGTCTCATTTCGTGAAAAAGTTTAACGACCTCCGCTCCATATGCTGGTTGTCAATGATAGATAGGTAGGTAGCATTCAGTTTGGGACTCCAAAAAGTAAACAGAAGAGAATAAAACAACAAAAAATAACAGCTGATAGGCGCTGGAGACTTGCTCCCACCAGGGCTTGAACCTGAGACCTTCGCATTACCGGATACTCGGTTTGAAGCATTAGTACGACGCTCTAACCAACTGAGCTATGGAAGCCGATCAACTGTTGGATGTTTCTTGATGTGTGAGCGACTCACCAGGATATATATAGGTAAGTTGAGGCGTGATATCTTCTATCGGGAAACAAGCTCTGGGAGGATGACTTCCTCGAGCGAAATTCAGCATGGCGTCCCAAGTTTCGTTTGTACCGAGCGCAGCATGTGGTGCGCTTTCAAAAAGCAAAAAAAAAAAAAAACACGTCGGGATGCCAAAGCGACTGAGGCTCAAATCCAAACTCAGTGCAATTTCTCATTGGTATCTATGATGAACACCATCATGCATTTCGCTTCCCCGCGGTAAAACGCCATTGTGGCGCGAATGTGGAGTTATCGCGTGCACAAAGGACGACTCTTTAAAGAGGCTGACGTGGCTGTGTGACTACAGTACGTACTGGCTAGAATCCATGGGCCTGAAGATCAAGCCTTGATTAGAAGCACTAGTCGACCGCCCATGTTTCAGAGCTAAGATCGCGAATCAGGCTATCACAAGACTAGCCAACGTTCGGGTGCTCAACGGTTACTAGCTTGTGGAATAGACGATTAAAATGGTAATAAGTATATAAAATAGTAAGACAATGTCTTGGACATGTCGAAGAATACTGTGTAATACATATATATCCTAGGAAATGCAAGTTTAACTCCAACGCCGTCGATCCCGAGTCATGCCGTTCATTGTTTTCTGGTATGAACAATAACCAAAAGGTTTTGGTCGCGGTTTAGTTCCTGCAAGTGTTAGAATGCGAAAGGCGACAATTATAAGAGCGGGTAAACTTACAGCAAGCACAAAGTGAGATCACCATGGATTCTCGCCTTGAGCTGAATCTCAATCTCAAGGTTCAAGTCGAGATGGAGGCTCAGGGCATCACTCTTTCCGCCACCGCCCTGTTGTTGTTGCTGCTGCTGCTGAGCCATCTGTTGCTGTTGCTGTTGCTGCATCTGTTGTTGCTGCATCTGCTGCTGCTGAGCGTTGTAGTTGCTCTGAGCCATCTGGTTATCCTGCTCGTCATCGTAGTCTTCGAATCGGGCGCGTCGCTTGCGTCGCTCAGACTTTTGCTTCTTGGTCTTTGTCTTGCGCGCGGGCTTCTCCTGGTCGAGCTGCTCCTCCTCGAGATCGCTTCTCTGCTCAGCCTAGTAATGTTAGAGGTGACCATTGCTCTAGCTAAAGACTGGTACGTACGGATGATGACGACATATTTTCGGCCCGGGTATAA
Organism: Fusarium austroafricanum; assembly: GCA_012932025.1. Classification (NCBI taxonomy): domain Eukaryota; kingdom Fungi; phylum Ascomycota; class Sordariomycetes; order Hypocreales; family Nectriaceae; genus Fusarium; species Fusarium austroafricanum. The sequence continues at coordinate 66,551 of JAADJG010000264.1, read as the reverse complement.
GATCAAAAGTGTATTGAGGAGGAGGGGTGAAGATGTTGGAAGAGAAGATGTAGAGAGAAGGATACAAAAAACTCCACCAGAAGATAGGAATATTTTTAAATGTCTGGAATCTCTTCAGATATCCTGCTTTCTCCTTTCTCCGCATCACAAACAGGATCGAGATTGGAAAGAGGCTGACGTGCAAATCGTCATAAAAGCGACGCTTCCATGGATTCATTGGGTCTAGAACCGGTTTCTTGACCCAGGCCCTCAGCATCCCTGCAGATTCATGCGACTGTGACGTAACCGTGTGGCTGGTACGCAGACAGACAACGATGAAACGAGCCATTAGAATAGAATGATAATGTTGATTTACCTTGGCATATGAAAATAAATGTCGGCTTGATCCCTTGTAATAATTGGTCATGATAATGTCGTCTTGTCTGCATGACTTTGGGCCAGTTTGGTGTAGGTCACGTGTGACCTTCGGGAAACAAAGCATGTGATCACCAACATGGCCCTTTTGTTAAGTCAGCGCAAATTTCCAACGGCGTTCGAGGATCAAACAACAGCCTCCTAAGAGTTAACTGATTAAACACGCAAAACGCTTCCGAAGACCTGACATCATCCTTTGTGAATAAAAAAGGATTATCGACAATATCAAGCCTGCTCCGAGGACTTTCAGCTACGGCCTTCCAGCGTCGAATTATCTGGTGATTTGACATGATGCTGGGCTCATGCTGATCTCTCCAGTAGCTCCAGAGTATTCTTGAGACTTGTTCCCCATAATTTGTATACTGAAACGTCGGGATATTCCTGAACCTCTCTTCGAAATGTTGAGCCATTGTCTTAGGCGATATGTTCCGGCAAGAAAGTTGATTTCCAGCTCATAATCTCGCCAGCACTTGATCGCTTGGAGATTCTGCGCTCAGATCGAGAACTATGCCATGAGCGCTGTTGCTATTGTGCCCACGAGATAGAATGCACAGCAACATGAAGACATCGCACAAGGATTCGATGTTGTTGCTAAATAGTTAGAGACCATATAGTATAAGTATTTGGAAAGCTTGCTTCCTGGTCTCATTTGCACTCTCAGCACGTCGACAATCCGCACATATATATGCAGGAGGCTTGATATGCATATCCGGCGGATGATGTTAAGTTTTGCGACATTCTGGCCTTGAATAATACGGGTAAACTATTTCAGACCATCACTATCAATAACAAGGTTGCGGAATATCTTCGCAATGAAGTCCTTGGAATAATGATCAACCGTTGCAAATGCGGCTAGTCTTTCATCCGGCATCTCAATTTTGTTGAAATGGCTAATTGGAAAGTCAGCTGTGAAGTACTCAAGGTTAGTCTTCTTGACATCCACAGGGAGGTTTGCCCATTGAAATGACATCTTTCGAGAATTTTGCGACAACAATGGAATTATAGGAATGATGGGGTTAACAGGACGAAAATGGATTTGGGAGGAATTTTCGACCTGGTATCCCTTTTTCAAGGATGCAATGAAGTTTGGAAGGCTCTATTGCGCGAACAGATATGCTTTTATGATCTTGGTCTTCCCGTCGAGATATCACATATTGTGATCTTGTTAGCAGTTTAAACTTAGTATTTGTGGCCTGTATCTTTCAGAGGTGCGCAAGAGAAGCTTCCTCTGTCCCATTGGCCGATGAAAAGGCTTGAATGGTACCGACCGGCACCGATGACTTTTTAACATGAGGTGCAAAGGTGCATGTCAAGGTGCATGTCAATTCAACAACCCTAAAATGCCCGCAACTAGGCTTCGACTGCATTGATAGTTCATTGCTTGATCTAATAATCCCTAGTAGATTGGCTGATGTTCGCATGAGATCACGGTGGTGCCCCTGTGATTGTCGCATTGTAATGCATCTATTTCAAGGCACATGGCCAAGAAATTGCTGAAGTCCGTTGAAGCACATCTCAAGTCAACCATGGGAGGTGCCATTCCTCACGTCTATCAACCTCTGACAACGTTTTATCGTTAGCATTTATCACCGCCTTGGCAATCAAAGGATCAGCATATCAAAATGTGGGGGCTCTGTTGGTTGTTCGAAGTCTATAATACTGAATTAGGCAATAATTAGAGTGCTTTGCTTACCACACAGAAATTGAGAATGAAGTTATTGGTGAGTCTCTAAGCGACTGCCCAACTCACCTTCCTTTCACTGCAAAGTCCATTCATGCAATCTCGAAGGAAGCACTGTCTGACTCACATCTTGGTGCTTGGCCTCAGTTGATTGGACAACTACCTACCTCTGGTAAACTTTGACTCACTCGATATCAGCATAAAGGAGTGAACTCTCTCTAATATACGTACTTCGAAATTGAGAATCTTGTCCACAGTATCTCTCAATCTAAAGCCTCACTTCCGAAATCCAGAATACATCGATATATCAATATTTGACTTCAACATGACTCGAACCACGTTGCTTGACCGAGACTGTGTCGTTACTGATCGAGGTGGTATCATTGAGAACACTCACGCCATCCACGTCGCAGTGACCGATACCGAGGGCAACATTCTCTTCTCAGTTGGAAATCCCTCTCGCGTTACCCTTTCTCGATCCGCAGCCAAGTCTGCCCAAGCCGTGGCTATCATCGAGACTGGCGCAGTTGACAAGTTTGGGTATGATGAGACTGATCTTGCTTTGATGTGCGCATCGCATTCGAGCGAGGACTTTCATATCGCGCGCGCCAAGGGTATGCTCAGCAAAATCAAAGCTGAGGAGAAGGATCTTCGATGTGGCGGTCATCCTTCTATTTCTGAAGTGGTGAACCGGGCCTGGGTAAAGGCTGATTTTGAACCAACGGGTATTTGCAATAATTGCTCTGGGAAGCATGTTGCGATGATGGCTGGAGCGGAGGCATTGGGTGCCGATGTTAAGGACTATCATCTACTGGATCATCCCATGCAGCTTGAAGTTAAGAGAGTTGTCGAGGAGTTGGTTATCGATCCGAAGCAGGTTGAGTGGGGTGTTGATGGGTGCAATCTCCCTGCACCTGCCTATCCCTTGTTTTACCTCGCACACACGTTTGCAACATTCGCAGCGGCGTCAGACGCTGCTGCGAGCTCAGCCTCAACTCCACAAAGGACTAAAAATCTCGCGCGTGTCTTCAATGCCATGACAAGACACCCAGAGCAAGTCGGTGGGACTGGTCGTTTCTGTACTGTGCTCATGCAGAGCTACAACGGGCAGGTGAATGGCAAGGTTGGTGCTGATGCATGTTATGGAGTGGGCATTCGGGAATCTGAAGATACCAGACGCCTCGGAGCAAAAGGCGCACTTGGAATAGGGGTCAAGGTCGAGGATGGGAACCTTGAAATACTCTATGCTGTTGTGCCAGAGGCTCTCGAACAGCTCGGAATTGGGACCCCAGAACAAAGGAAGAAACTTGATGGGTTTCACTTTTTGGAGAGGAAGAACACCTTCGGTGTGACTACGGGGCATGTGCGGTTCAATTTTAAGCTACGGCCAGTTGGGACAGAGTAAAGCAGAGGTGCTTTGGCAGATAGTCAAGGTCCTTCATTAGAGAGGTTGATAGCGAGAAGTGCCATGGCGAATGCTGATTGGTGGAAAGAGAATATTCCGAGGCTAAGTTCAAAGTGTAAGGATCATATTAGTCGATATACCTACTACCATAGCGCTACATCAAGCAGATAATTTGCCTAAAGATGAATGCAATGTTTTTCGGACAGAGACAGAACAGGCTGGCAGGCTGAAAATTCCCAGTGAAGCTTACAGCTTGATACTTTGGTTATCTTTACCGAATCTGCCGGCTACCAGGCGTTTGTGTCCCCGACAAATGCTAGGCTATGTTCATCCACCAGAAGAGAACAAAAGTTTCCAGAGAAAATCATTGAGAGCCTGAACTGTTATTTCCCCAGATTAGGCCGAACTCCGAACTCCACAACCTAATTACCCCAGATCGGCATTGTACCAGGCCGGTCACGCGGGGAATGCACTAAGTAATTTCAAGCCCCGGCAGGCTACGACACTACGCCGGATAGATTGCAACTTGGGGGATTATCTTTGGTGGAAATCATGAGGCCGATGCCGTGAAACCTAGTCCCTAGTTGTAGTAGTGGCCAGCGGTCTTGACTAAGACTTTGAGAGCAAGAAATATGGGAGAGTGTGACTTATAAGACCTCTCTGAGACTCGAGCCTGGGCGCTGGAGGATCGGAAATAGATCTGAGAGTCATGATCCAAGACGACGCACTTGAGTATGCTTCCCATATCCTTTCTCCTTCCCTTGGTTACTATTGCCAGTGCCGCTTCACCTAAAGCCAAAACTTTAAACGGAACATACGTTGGCAAACATTTATCCAACTGGGATCAAGATGCCTTTCTTGGAATTCCCTATGCTCAGCCACCGGTTGGAAATCTCAGGTTCAAGTGGCCTCAGAGCTTGAACACTGCTTTTAACGATGAACGATCTGCCACCGAGTATGGAGACAGTTGCATGCAGTACACACAGAACTGGACCATGTCCGAGGACTGCCTCTCCTTGAATATTATCAGACCAGCTGAGAAGTCTAAGAAACTTCTCCCCGTTCTGTATGTGCCTTATCAACAGTAATTTCCTCACAAAACTAACAATCCACAGGGTCTGGGTTTATGGTGGTGGTTTATACGCCGGTAGTTCAGCCGACCCTCAGTACAATCTGTCTGGTATCGTCAAAGTAAGCCAAGACATTAACGAGCCCATCATTGCCGTCAGCTTCAATTATCGGCTTGGTATGTGGGGATTTCTCCAAAATTTCAACCTCCTTAAAGAAGGAAATGCAAATGCTGGTCTTCTGGACCAAAGACTTGCTCTTCGTTGGATTCAAGAGAACATCGGGGCGTTTGGTGGCGACCCAGAACAAGTGACAATCTGGGGCGAGAGTGCTGGAGCCCAGAGTATTGCTTATCAGATGTTTAGCTATGATGGTCGGGATGACGGGCTTTATCGTGGAGCTATTCTTGAAAGTGGTGGCATTACAGGTGCTCAGGTATGAATTTCAACGTTGCTGGTTCTGAGTTGCTAACGAACTTTGACTAGATCCATGATCTCAGCTATTACAATGTTGCTTTTGAAAATCTGACAGGGGCCGTTGGATGCTGGGACAAAAGCAATCAGCTAGAGTGTCTTCGACAACTGGATTTGAAGACATTATATGCTGCGCGTCCTTCTTTGACGTGGAACCCTCTCATCGACGGCACCTTTCTCACAGGCTATCCAAGCCAGCTGATCCGTGAGAAGAAATACCATACTGTGCCGATGATCACCGGGGCAAACACAGACGAAGGCTTCTGTATCGCAAAGGTCAACACCGATGATGATCTTTTTTACGAAGCCTTTCGTTGGCGAAATTATGCTCTTAGCGCTCCTACGATCCGAAAATTGATGCAGCTCTATCCTGATGACCCATGCCACCAACCCCCCTATCACATCACCAATTGTTCAAGGCCACAGGGTAATTATCAAGGAAGACGTGCTTGCGCAATTGGAGCAGACATCACCATGATATCGGGTCGCCGAAAAATGGCAGAGTTGTATGCAAAGTCCGAAGATGTATACTCGTATCGATTCGACCAAAGGCTGTACCAGAAACCTGAATGGGATGGGGTGAAGCATTTTGATAACGTCGCATTCAGCTTCCAGAACATTTCAGGCTTGCTTGGTCCAAGCCCAGAGTACGATAGCCACGCCGCATTGGCCAACACTATCGGACAAGCTTATGTGAGATTCGTCAACAGTCTGGACCCAAATTCCAAGAAAGGAAAGCTTCCGAAATGGCCAAAGTACAACACCTCGAAGCCCAAGAATATGGTGTTCAATGCTACGAAGAATTGGGTTGAGAATGATACTTGGCGTAAGGAGGGTATTAATTACATCAACTCTTATGAAGTGGCTCGGGAGTTGTACGGCTGAGTGTACGGGGAAGTATTCCGAATTGGAACAAAATAGGAAATTTATCTTGACCGAAAGTATTGGAAATTCGTCTGATGTCTAATGGCCCTCGTATAGATAGGCAACGCCGAGACTCGCTTCTAGAAATTAGATTAAACCATCCCCACAAGACTCAAGGGTTCCAGCTATAACGGTCCAATCCACCATCTGAACTTGCCTTGTAGGGCAATGCGAATCCGGATGAATTCAACTCCATGTATCATAATCTCGAAGTAGTTAGGATTTTCGGTGAAGAGTCTGAGAATGGCGGTTGCGGTGAATCATGCAACCCTTGCTGTAGCCAGCGGATAAATATATCTCAAACTCGCTTGTTGAGAATTTGTAACACGATTGAACTCTATTTTGTGCCTTTCAGATATTCTGACCCAGAATCACTCCGAGTTTAGTCAATTGCGTTTGCTTGGCTTTGATTCTTGGTATGGCAGTTTAGTGAGGCTGACAAAACAAACTGGCTGTTCTCTAAAACCTTCTCCCTCCATGGATGGAAGTTGAAATTGTGGAAATAAGCAAGATAAGCTTCAGCGGATGCCAAGGTTGGTCTCGAAAAATACGGGGTCCCCTCCTGGCCCCTTCCCTGAAATACAAGTGGATAACGGAGTCAATATAACAGCTACGGATACTCCGTAGACCACCCTTCTCAAACCTTCTTTCTTCAATAGCGACTATCTTTACTATGACTACAACAATTTGGCCAATATGACTGGCAAAGCGGACAGGGTCATCTCTTCAATTACTTTGGCGGGAAGTCTGCTGAGCTGTGTTGCAACAACTTGTGTACTTGTGTCTTATGTTATATACCGTCGACATCTGAATAATTTCCGGCAAGTTCTTGTTTTGAGCCTGATGGTGGCGGGTATGTATGTACGGCTTCTTCTGTCACATCGACTACTGACATAATGAGTTAAGAATTTACCAACACTCTCAACAACTCAGTGTCAGGGATCGTTTTTCTCAAGACTGGTCGGCTCCAGGCTGGAACACCATGTGTCGTCAACGGTTTCATTGGGCAGCTTTCAGTTTCGGCAGCTGACTTTTCAGTGTTGGCTATCTCTGCTACGACTCTTCTCACTGTAAGACGACTGTTGTACATACCAACAACCTCGAAAACGAAAAAAGTCTTGATTTGCGCGGCAGTATGGGCTATGCCGCTTGTCACAAGTCTAATTCCGACTATTGCTGGTGAAATGGAACCAGTTGGCGGGAATTGGTGTTGGATATCAGCGAGCAGGCCTGATTTGCGCTACGGGATGACCCATGGCTGGCGGTTCTTCGTTATCTTCACAACAATTATCATCTATATCTATATTTGGATTTACTTGCGACAGCATCTAGGTTCGAAAACCAAGCCAGCCCGCATGTCTTTGACCTTTTCAACTCACAACACCAACACACTCTTTTCGAAAGGCTCAAAAGATGTGGGATTTCAAATCATGAAAGAAGACAATGTCGAGCTGGGTGTTTTCAAATCGAGACACGGAAACATCGATCCGCACCTTTCAACCATGTTCGAAGCACGAAATGACTGGGCCGCCACAGGAGGTGACAAGATGGATGAGATTGAGGATATGGAAAGCAGAGGTGAGAGCGAAGCTAGCAATAGCAGAACACGAGGAAGATCGATCCGCCATAGGCCATCATCGCAAAGAGGGTCAGAGTTGGCATATTCAGGACTTGCTAACACTGAGCCCGTCGAAGCACCACCCTCCTCACCCCAGATCGACACATTACAAACCAACGCAAGCGAATTCCCTCAACGGCGAGGTACTCAAGACGTCGAAGCAGAAATCAAGAGAATGATGCTCTTAAATGGATATCCAATCATGTATGTATTGCTCTGGATTCCAGGACTTACGAATCGACTTCTGGAAGCGATGGGACCTGTTTCGGAAACAACTAGTGCTGCCCTCAATGCTTCAACACAGTTTATTGGTTTTGCGAATGCAGCTACGTATGGATTTAATCATCATTTGAGAGACAGGTTGGATGCGCTTTACTGGACGCCTACAATGATGAAAATGAAGAAGCGATTTAGACGATAACGATTGTTTTTAGTATTTATACCTTCAAATAACGTCAATAATAAGATTATAAACCAAAAAGACGCCAATGTCAATATTGATCCTCTATTCCAAACCCACTCTTCACAATCAATTTCCTTCCTCATCACCATGACCAAAACCACTGCCCCTGCCGCTGAGGCAAGACAAAGACTTGAATTAGATTCAAAGATGGCAACAATTTTCCTTTCTAATGACTTTTCTCTATCCATTTTCTGTGTCCCTAACATCTAAACGTTTTGAAACCAGAGTTACAAGTTGCCCAAACCATAGTTGCCCAAACCATAGAAGCCATTAAAGTCATTATTATATCTTCAAGCACTGCAAGAATTGATCTTTCTTTCCCGCCGCGCCTGCAACCAAGCAGATGTGTCGCCCATAGGAACTGAAAATGGCAATACGTCCCGACAAAGATAAAAAGCAACACAGTAAAAGCCGAGGAGTCCAGCAATGAAGCCGAACACGCCACCAACCTTCATAAAAACCGCACTTAGTGTGCTATACCCATCAGCCAGAGCGAAGTAGGATGTGGCGTCGAAAACAAGACAAAGCTCAATGCAGAGGAAAATGCAGATATAGACAAGATTGCTAGGCTCATGTTAGCAGAATGGTCTGAGTCTGTTGGGGATGCACTCACATTTGGATGGAAGCGATGAGAAAGAACAGATTTAATACTCCCCATATCAACACAAAGAAACCAAGGGCATTGTTGTATTCAGGAGTTTGAATTCCCCTATAAGAGTCAATAATTCCCCAGGATGGGATAAGCGTCGCGCCGTAGCCGCCATAAAAAAGAGCTTGGCAATATTATCGTTAGCTTGGCTGCTCTCTATTATCTCAGGAACATCGATATTCACATACCAAACGCAGTAAGAACTGTATAGGAGAAGGTATCGCCTTTTAACATGGACCATTGAGCGGAGATGAGTAGGCCTATGCAAGCAACAAAGCATAAATCTCCCACAAACTGTGTTTGAAGTGAAACGCCTCGGAAACCCATCATTGCCAATGAAAGAGTTGTTAGAGTCGTTGAAAAGCCACCCATTGCTAGAGGAGCCTGTGTAAATTGTTAGAGAGTTGTACCTGGTCATTTACTAGAATGGTCCACACAGGATTGCCTATCCTCTCCCCTAGTGGCTTGTTATATGCCTCTGCAATGTGAACTTTTGCATCATTCTTGGCGGAGGATACTGAATGAGCAGTCATAATTGCGAAAGAATCGTTGGAAGTGATGGTTGGAAGGAGAAAGCTTGATTGTAACAACGCGACGGAGTTGAATATTTGTACACTTTTGACTCTTGTATGATGACCCGACTTCGGGGAGGCTAGACCGAGTATTCAGGTCAAGGGATTGTGGGCTGTCCCTGGAAAAGGATAGTCTAGGGAGCGCGGAAATAGTATTTGATGAACTGTTGGGTGTAGATTGTCAAGGGTGCATATGGCTTAATGAACGATAATCTGGGCAAGGGGTCTAGCAACAAGCCCCGATCCAAATCGGCTGAGAGGGATAGATAATCCCAATATGAACATTGTGTTTATGATTGAGATTTTAATAATGTCTTTTTGGGTTTGTTTGCAGTGCAATTGTCTACACTGTTTCGTCTATCTCGAGCTACCTTCGTTGTGCAAGACAATCCTGCTCTATTATGAACCGAGGTTAAGCGCCGTGACACATAGAAACTACCAGAAGCCCGGGTGAGATCGGAATTCCAGACCTAAAATACTGCTCTTGCTGCAAGTCTATCAGGGAGGAATCTAGAAGCCGGCTGCTAACGTGCTCGGAACTCGGCTTAGGAATCCGACATGTTATCAAACATAACCTTATTTTGGTTACACCTACAAGCATTATATAAATCTACTACGTAAATTAGCACGGATCTAGCCTCTCAGCCTATGCAGCCTTTCCCGTCTAGAATCATGCTGTTTCTAAGCTATCCCTTATTCTCCGAGCCGGGGTTATAAGTCTGATAGTGGGAAGAGTATGGTGCCGCTATTTTAACAGTTGTTGGCCGACTGTCGGCTATTCTTTCCAAAACGGATAGAAATAAAAGTTCAAGGCTAACACTATGGGTGTTGTTCAACTAGCCAATAAGACGTCGAAATCAACAATGCCATCAAGTTGCTTCTCACTTGCTCTTTGTTTGAAATGGGCAGTGTATTTACTAAGTGTTTTATATCTCTAGCTCTTTTATACTTATCTGCAAAATTAAATACCAAGTAATAATGATATCTAGAGGTAAAACAAAACACTTGTGTTTTTGGTGGCTGGGAACTACTATTAATGACTATCTCAAGTTAAATGTGTACGTTAATAATTAGTTATCATGATGCTGCTCCGTAGTGTTCCTCCAATTCATTATTTACTTAAATACTGTATTTTCTTAACACCTTGCAAGGGGGCTATAGATACCGGGGAATCTACCAATCAAATCGATCAACTCAGGGGATCCAGTTTCCTTACTCAGCAGGCAAAGCTGCTTTTTATAGTCAATACAGTACTGGTTTAAAATATCTAGCTTGTTTGTATGCATATCTATGCCAACCAGGAACATAAGGCGAGGAGGCAAAAAGGATTAATAATTCTTATTCTCTGATACTATAAAAAGTCAGAAACCCCCAAAAATATATCCTCCGGTACAGGGAATCGAACCCTGGGCTCCGCGGAACTGATCTCTCAAGTTATGAGAGCGCGAAATGTTAGCCACTACACCATACCGGATACTGGAATTGTTGATTTTCAGGTTCGTGATTGGTCAATATGTTTGGTAGACAATGTCGGGTGCCTCCGTTAGCTTAGAGCCGGTGGACGCCGACGATTGCAGGCGGGGTTTTCTCTTTCGCTTCACGTTGTCTTGTATATATCTTCAACGATGACTGACAAAAGACCACGTGAGAATCCTGGGCATGCCGCTCCTGAGGCTCAGAAATCCGTTTCAGGTACTCCCGTTGAGAATGAACCAGCCAAGAAGCGACGTCGTCGAATTCTTTCCTGTGATGCTTGCAGGCGGCTAAAATGTCGATGCGATTTGGCATATGATTCCAACACATGCTCGAGATGCCGGAATCTGAGAATTGCTTGTATCAAAAGTGATGATCAGACTCCATACACAACACAAGAGCCAAGCCAGCAGCAGGATCTCATTAAAAGGTGAATTGAGAGCCATCTTGATTGTTCAACGAACATCCTAACTTTCGATAGTCTGCATCAGAAGGTTCTGCGCCTTGAAAGCTCTATGCAAGATGTAAGAGCCCAACTTGCAATACTCCAACCGCAGCGTGAATCCACACAGCACCAAAGAGAACAGACAACCATTTCTCCTACCACTACCACTACTACCAACGATCATGTCTTAGTCGATGAAATTGAACCTGCTGATCAACATGTTCATGCTGCACCTGCGGAGGTGATACGTCGAGTTGCTTGTCAAGTTACTGGCGACTTCAGAAGATCTTTTTTCACCAAGGATGATATCGTATCGATGGGAATGTTGAGCGCCGCAACTGCCAACAATCTGGTCAAAGGGTAAGAAAAATCAGTCTCTTTCTCGGTCTTTGATTCTTAACGGCAAAAAGGTTCATCAAACGACGACGACATGTTCTTTTCATCAACAATGAGAGCGATCTGGCAACAAGAGGGACTCTTATACAAACGTCACCGTTTCTGCACGCTGTATGCTGCACACATGAGATGCGGTACACCCACACAAGTCAAACAGATGCTCTGAAACACAGGCAAGTATATGAGCATGTGCGGAATATGCTTGGTCAAGTGGTATTAGGAACTCCATTGCACCTAGAAGAGATAACTGGGATACTTATCTTCTCTATCTTTTCTGGGTCACCATCGGTAAGACATCTTTTGTTGGCCATGTACGATTTTGCTGACGAGTGTAGTGTGAAGCTGAATATGTGGATAGCTGGCTTCTTTCCGGAATCTGTTCACAGCAGGCAATGCTGTGTATCCAGTTTTCTGATATAATCCAGCGAACGAACGCCGGGACTTCGACAATGCTGGATTTAAGGTCAATGAGATTGTGGTGTCACGTTTGCCTCGTTCATCTACAGTAAGCCAGCTTAATGATGCTGCTTTATAAACGCTCTCAGACTCACAATGTGTCACAGTTGGTCAGCAACCACAGGAAGGCCTTCTATACTACCCGGCTCATATTTTAGCCAGTGTAGGAATCTTCTCAACTTTGAGCAGTCAACAATACGAGACGCGATGCTACTGGCAGAAGTCTCACTATACTGTACACTCCAGAAGGATGACTGTGAAAAACCCACCTTCGCAAACGATGGGTACAGTTCAAAGTTTGAGGTTTGGAAGCAGAAATGGGGGTATCTTCTGGGTAAGTAACTCGAGCAGGTTTGAACGCCAAAATTCTAAAAGTTACAGAACTACCTACAGGTCTGATGCTAAATCTTAGCTACCGTATCGCCAACGTAATTCTAGCCAAGAGATCTCTCGACCGCATTGAAGCAGATGCTTTGAACACTGCTTCATCCGTGTCTCCGCAGACATCTCACGGATCTACAGCGCATCTACAGGACTCCTCTATAAAATCCCTACAGGATCATGTATATGAGCTCAGTTTTCGGGTCACACAAGCCTTCGTGGCAATACCAAGCTCAAGCTCTGGAGATTTACCCGAGTTCCACTCTCTTTGTGTCGCCTACTCATTGCTCATCCTGTGCCAATACGACGATTTGCCACCCTCAATACCTAAAAATGAGCTTTCTACTGCCCTGCAAGAGGTAAAGTGTCGCTGTAATGAATCGAATTCGTACTCTGTCGCGGTTCGTTTTAGTGTCGAGAGGGCATGGGAGAAGCTGAGAAGTGATGCAGTTTTTGGGACAGAGGTTGTAGGACAAGATACTCAGTTTACCACTGGTGTCAACAAGACAGGCCAGAGCTTTGGTAACGGAGGTCAAGTCGGAGGTGATCTGGATTTCTTTTTTAATGGTGGATACTTGGATCTGTTTGATATCGATAACTTTCTTCTATAGGTAGTCTATAGCAACGCCATGAGCGCAGCACCAAGCCTCTTCGCCTCAGCCCAAGTCTCACCCACCACGTCAGATATGCTACCGCGGTGTATTGTCTTATTTACTAGGACTAGAGCTCTAGGTCAATCGTGAGAAAGTACAGGAGTTGATCGGCTCTCATTGCAACGACATTTACTATCTTAACTTGTCTTGCTAGGTCGTCGACCCTACATCCCATTGGCAAATGCAGGTAGAAGAAATCTATGAATTTTCAATTTTAGAATGTGAATATTAAGATCAATTGAATCCGCTCCCTTCAGGTCGTCTCCGCCCGTGACGGCCGCCTACTTATTAATAAGATTAAGTAAGATAGGCAGCAGGAAGTAGCAATTAAATAGCTACAATTCTAATATTATAAAAGGAACAAAAACCTTAACAGCCTAAGGGCTAGAAGAAAAGATAAATCAATAGATAAAATAATATAGCAGAAAAGCTAACCCTATCAAAGGTTTTATTAACTAGGTATGAAAGCTTTATTAGCTGAGAATTAGAAACTGTAATAAGAGAAATAAATCTACAAGACTAATAGACCTTAACTTTAAACACAGGGGATCGACAGACTTTATTAACTACATTCACTCACCAAATTGACATATATCTGATGGCAAGATATTCACTCAAAGAGTCTCTCAGATAACATAAGACGCCCTCTTCCCTCACTTCTCTTCCTTCACCTCAACCATTTTCCCTCACGCCCTCACGCATCATATTAAGAATGCCACAGTGTGTCACTATATCGTCCCCTACCAAAGCACTGGATTTAAAAATACAGGCAACCATGTCTACTTCCTACGTTCCCACAGGCTTCAAAACAGCACAAAAGTTCAGGAGCCGCCCCTCAAACCCATCTTTCGTGCGGAAGTACGAAGAGGAAGACGACAATCAGTATCTTGCCCATAAAGTCAAGCGCAAGAACCAGAGGGAGAGGATCCGCCATTTTCTCGATAGCATCAAGTGTTTCAAGCTACCGTCCTCTTCACCAACGACTTGCTTGGCTGCACCCAAGAAGCGCAACTTCAACTAGGCGATCGACACTTGGCATGCCCCGGCAGCTTTCCATCGACATGAGCTACGGTCCTACTCTCCTTGGTTCATATGCCTTCGATTCTTGGCTCTTGATCTGGAGGCTGAACTCCAGGGTGGGGGCAGAGAATCATGGAGAAAGTTGCCCGTATCCTTGCCAGACGACTTCGCGAGGCATGATAAACTCTTTTGTCAAGATGTGAAAAAATATGGTCGCCGTATCATATTCTCCGAGGTGTCTGATAACTCACGCTACCTTATCGGCCGCTGGCTTGTTTTGGCAAACATCTGGTGCGATACGAAAGAGGAATTGAGGAACTTTGACTGGATGAGTCAGGTGTCAATTGACACTGTTTACAGCTACCAGGCTAGAGAAAAGCTTGATACAGATCCATCATTATCACTTTGGTATAAATTCCATGTAGTTGCACGCTCATCGAAAGGTTTGAGACAGGAAACCGGTGGGAATCAGCAGTGTGAGGGTGACAGGACCAAGAGAATGTGTCAAATCGTCGATCAACAGATCCAGTGTCTCCTGGTGGCGGAGAAGAAGCCTCCTTTACCTCCAAAGAAGAATGAGAAAGGACGGAGAACGGATATACGCTGTGAGGTCATTCATACCGTGGACCAGCTTAGGAAGCTGCAAAATGATTTTCGGACTGCTGAGATTGCAAATTCGAGCACTCTCTATGGAGCGATCTGATCACGAACCACAAGCAAGGATATTAAATAGAAGTATTTGAACCTGCATGGAGAATTCAAGAAGAGAAGACTAGTTTCATGGTATCTGGAAGGAGAAGTCATAAAGATTGTCTTTGAGTTTTCGACTCAAGCAATGATCCATTAGTCTAAAGGTACAAGATTAGGTACTTAACCTGGAGGATCTGTAAAAGTGTTTGCCATGCAAGAGAAAGTGCATACTGTGCTCGTGAATCTACAAAAGAACGTATGCCCGAACCAACTATCATACAGAAGTGACCTGTCCAACCAATAGTCCTCTCCAACAAAACTTGCCTGGCTGGTCTTGGCTTCCAGAGGCGACTTGCCTCTGTACTAACCCAAGACACCACGGGAGGGTGCCAGCCAATCGTCTTGGATCAGCCAGAGCTTTCTGACTGACGCCTCCACAGAGGCCACTTGACCAAAGCTTCACAGGCAACGGGGAAGATGTGAACATGAGGATGCGAGAACATGAGAAAATGAGGAATGAAATAAGTCATTAACCTCAGGAAAAAAGCGGCGGGCACCGCCGGAGGGCGCGGGTCTCGATACGAAAGAGACGACGATAGGCCAGCCAGGCCTTGTCTTTGGCTCTTCGGAGCCGGACCCGATCCGGCCCCGGGGCGGCGGCGTTAAATGCCTTTAGAACAGCCTCGAATCGGACGAGGGCCCTGTCGGCAGCTTCTTCGGCTCGGAGGTAGGCACCGCGGAAGGAGACGTCCAAACGAGATCGGGTTCTCCTATATCCAGAGCAGGTCAGTCACTATGTCTTGACATGTGTCGTATCTAAGACGCAGGCGGTGATTCGACGAAAGTCCGTTAGTATTCAAACGGGTTGATAGTGAGATTCAAGATGGAGGCCTGTAAAGATAAATCTAAGAAGAACTTACGTTGATGATGGTGATGATGGAAGAAAATGGAATGGATCTGGGAGAATACACTTAGACATACCCAGGACAGCATTAAGAACTGGGCAGTTACTTACTACTGTTGTTTTCTCGTTTGATAAGGGATTGTGGAAAGAGGGTGCTCTTCAGGTCTACAAAATGAAAGAACTACTACCTATAGATGGCAGAGCAGTACGCTCGGCCATCAATGCCTCCATACCAACCTCGCAGAGTTGCGGAAGTTGCCCATGATGTTGCTGCCTTCACTAATATGACCTCAAGGAGGGGCTTTTCTTTTGATGTCAAGTCTAAGACGCTCCGGCACAATCCGTTTCCAAGAGCCTTATACTCGGTCTTTGATCCAGCTGTACTGATTCTGTCCTCACTTGATTCATATTATTCAAGAGAAGGAATCGATCGCAAGCAAAATACTTGAATTTGAGGACATTACATGTCTACCAAAGTTGAAAGTCCCTTCCTACCTTAGTACCTTAGTGGCCTACCTCCACCCGTATCTGCCAAAGGGAGGCAGGCTCAATGACCTGGCAAGGCAAGTTAAGATAGTGAATCGCATCCCCATGAGACCCAATCCACTCTTGAACTTGTTGGTGAGTTACCCGGAGCTCTATTGAATGGAGCCTAGCAACATCGTTCCATGCCTTCAGGGCATCCAGGCTCAACTCCAGGTCCCATGTGCCTCGCCAAGTAACTTGAGCATAATGCTTCCCTCTGTTGTATATAAATGCGCATGCATACCCTTGACCCCCAGTCCAAAGTGCCATGGTAGTCAACTTGGGCATCCGAAGTACAAAGTTCGCCGCGCGGATAAGCAGGTTGTTGATTTCCCCTTGTTGGCGTTTCCCTCTTCGTAGAACTCCTGATGTCAGAACCAGTGATTGCAGGCACTTCCATGTATATCCCTTCCCGCAAGCCTGAAAAAAGTCCTCAGCGTTGATAAGGAATGAGACCGCAAGTTTCTCGAGCCTTAGACTTGTCTGAGCGATATTCTTGCTGTTGCCAGAGATGTTGTCCTTCGAATGAGTCCTCGTTAAGCTCAGGCCTGACCACCGACCTAGACTTGTCTCTGAGTTTAGGGACTCAGAAAGGAATCGGTTGGAATCCCTAAATAGGGTCAAAACTTTTAGAGTCTTGGGCAGAGGCATACTAAAATCTCCCGGGAGGCCTGTCGTTGGAATAACTAGTTAGCTTTTTGAAGAATTCATGTGATTATTACAGACAGCTGTGTATACCTTTTTCTCGGAACAGTGGAAAGAAACTTGGAAAGACACTGGTATATATCGGTAGCCAAGACTCGTAAGTAATATCTTTCAAGCAGGGCAATTTGGATAAGAGTAAAGCTAGCTGGCTAGGTATGAGGCAATGCCGGAATTGTCGACGTATCATCAAGCGGGTGACTGCATCGACCTGGGGAAGATTCGCATCAACTCCAATATCGATAGCTCCGAAGAGGCGTTGCATGGCAGCAAATGGTGTAGGTTTAACCTGTGCGCCGTTTTCGCAGCCATGTTTAGGATCATGCCATTCATGATTGATTGTTTCTGAGGGGCATTCGTCGTCGAAACGAAAATTCCTGAACCAATGCTCCGAATCACTAGCAGACGTCGCGTTGAGTTCTAGAGTCAAGGTGCCGGTGGTATCCCAAGTGCTTAAAATCGTGAATGCTTTTTGGATTGCCCAACTCATAGCAGTTTCATTTTTGCTGATTGTGGTAGGTGCATCATCTTTCTTACACACGCGGCAACCATATTCGGGTAGCGTAACATTGAGATAGATATGCCTCACAAGACCCCTCTGCCGAACAATTGATGATTCAAACTCTTCCAGACATGATGATTTGAGCTTTAGCTTGGACATGTTTCTCTTTCCAATGACGCTATGCCATTCCTTCGACACAGAGGCCAAAGCAGCCCAGCGCGGGTTTTTCTGGTTGACTATCGCGTTCAGAATCAAGCGGCGGATCTCTAGTGGTAGAGATGACCAGTGGAGGAACCTTGAGCTCCGAAGTCTCATTCTGTGTGGTTGTGTTGTTTCACTTGCCATTGTGACTCGAGACGCAGCTTGGTTCCGACAAAGAGATACTGGAAGAACGAGCCTTTGTCCCTTAGGAAGGGCAGGCAAATATTTATACCAGATCCGGGACCATAAACTTTTCTACAATCAGGCATCAGTATTTTGTGGTGTCCCAGTATATTTCCTATCTCTGAGCCTGCGATTAAGCAGGCGCACGATCGTAGGCAATAAACATGAAAAGATCTAAATTTGTAGGGTTCAACCTTAGATGTCACTAAATCAATGAGGACCAAGGTAATATATATATATATATATATATATATAAAGAAGGAAATTTAAGAAGAACACGTCTCTGCGATGATCTTCATCCCTGAATCTTGATTGAATGATTGCAAAGTTAACCTTTTCTCACTTTGTGACTCATTCGACATTGGTGCTGGCCAGTCTTGAACTCTGATCTAGTACACTTGTTTGACAACCTTCAGGGCTCGGAGCTTATCTCGTTTCATGAATGTAGTTCAGAAACACTATTCACTAAACTTTGCAGCGACCGCATCGTACTCCTTCTTAGTAAGAGGTGTAGTCATCGAGAAAAAGGTGGTATAGCCCAGGCGTTGTAAGATCCGCAAACGCACCAGGGCCTTCAAGTGGCGACTCAGGTCGGGCATATCCAGGAACACGAGTTCAAGTTCCGAAAAGACCCGTTTTTGTGGTCTCTTGGTATACTTTGTTAACAGTCTCGTTCTTTAGGAAGCGAGCAAATGGCCTGGCTTGCCCAGATACAGGAACTCCTGATCGATAAGGCCAGTGTCTTCAGGAGCATGGTAGTCTTTCGGAGCACTGAACTTGACGAAGTCTTCGTAGTTGCATAGCGAATACGGTTGAGGGTCGCGGCGCCTTTATGTTCAGGGTCAGACGCGGCATAGTGTCTGGCGGCCCAAAAGACGTAGTACTGCTTGGTAGGACCATCCCAGACAGCAGAGGGCGCCCAAGCCATGCCCGCAGTGGCGGACTCAACGCTGTTGGAAGTCAGTAAGATTATGTAGGTCTACAAAGTCTCTGTTGCCTTAATTCGGAACGAGGGCTTGGACCAATTGACAAGATCCTTTGAGGGCCATACGACAAGGCCTCGACTGCCATTCCGTGTCGCCAAGTCCCAAGCGAAATCGGGAGCATTGATATCCAAGTCTATTGTGCGATACGTGAGTGACAATCCATAACGAGCTGTACGCGACATACCTGTGGCGATGATGAAATACTCAGAGCGAGCAGCGCCTGTTGTGAGAAAGATATCTCTTACACCCTTTGTTCCCACATCTGAGGTCAGAACAGGCTTACCGCCGTTCAAAGACTTGAAGCTTGAAGCCGATTTTCCGTTTGACAAATGCCATTGAACTTCAGGAGTTGGGTCACTGAAAGTGGAGATGAGATAGCCCACATATTCCTGATTCTGGGCACTCAAGTCATTGGCAGGAAGGGCTTCAACAAGAGAGGCCGAGAAGACCATGGACAAGAAGGCAAATACACGCATATTGTGCTTCTTGAATCTGCACTAATGTAGAGTTTTGGTTAAAATCTGTAAGTAGTCCGGGCTAAAACAGTCTTTATATAAGCTGCTTCATGGCTCCTTGCTCAAGTGTAGGTGCTAGTTTAATTGAGATAACCTCATGAAGATCACCCGCACATTCGATCGATCCGTGCAAATCACGCTCTTTGCTGAGGATACCCCCTCAATGGGTGGCCGGTATTTGGTGTTTCAAGGGTCGATCTCTCGGTCCAGGCTTAGATACCCATGTTGCTGAAGGCCTCCAGTAAACAGGCGGCGGGTAACTGTATGAGGGGAAGACGTCACATTCGGCATCGTATGAAGAGATGTACAATTCTTGACATACCTACCTCTAGGGACCGACTTTGGCGTATTAGGAAATTTTAACTTGTTATACAGGCAGGTTAGAAAATAACACACACACAGACACACAACCTAAGGACTACCCAAACCTCATCTAAATTTACCTCAAGATTAGGTATTGCTTTAGCAGATATTAGCGTATGGTCTTCTTGATGTGCGGGTTATTTTCTGGCCCACCTGCTATATTAGCGCTCGAGTCGGACTGCATCATGGCCATTTTGTTGACGGCTACCAAACGAGAATTCATCATCAACTGGGAGCTCGGCCGAGGCACAAATATCAACAACCAACTTAGGTAGACATGTAATCGTGAGTCTGGGGACCATATTGAAGACTCATTGCTGTACTAAAAGTGGCAATCAAGTGTTAATGTTCATCGTGAGCCAAGTAAAGCTCTAGGCGAATGAATGGGAGCTGAAGACTGAGTAGCCAATAGCAGACTATCAGAGACAATGACAACTAAGTAGTAATTATAGAGGCAAATCGATAGATTCTCGAGGACTTGTACGCTCAAGGAATTTAATTGGTTGGGCAATATGGACAGTCTGCGATTGTCTGGAAGCTGTGAAAGTAAGCAAGATGATTGCGTGATGTAGTCACTGCGGTTATCGGCAAATGTAGAATGCCTTGTTCTGAGCGCTATGCCATTGAAAATACGCTCCATCATTGACGTATTACCAGGAAGTCGTTAATTTCCTTGCATTCATTTCTTTTGCCATGTATTTTCTCTTCCATCATCACCATGAACGGTTATCGGTCGGGATGGCGGTATCGCGAAGGACAGTGTATCACAGTGCTCACCACACGTATTTCTGGTTTGGGGCAAAGCGGCGATTGCGTGCTCAAGATGAGGGAAAGAGGAAACGGCGAGCAGCAAAGCAACTGCAGTCAGTCGATTATTCCTCCTTCATCATCTCATTATTCACTCTTTTGACGCCTTCGTATTGAATGCGGGTCTGTTTGATTGATCAAACCGGTTCATTATATGCTCATATTGAGTACCTGCTATTTGAAGACCATCCTCCGTTCAACCTGCTATTGCCCTCAAAAACAATCTGAACAAATCCATATCAAAGGAGCGCTTTCTAATACATGCAGCGCCAATCACACAAAGGTCATTTCTCATCAAGGTTGTGGCTTTCGAAGCCCCGTTCGCTTCAACTACTCCTTCAACAGCCGTCCATAAGCTGAGTAGTAATGGCAACCAGGAACATGGCTTCGTCGTCCTGTTTTCTCGTCAAAAATATGACATCCCTTCTTGGCCACGTTGGGAGGGGTGTACACTGCAAAGTTGCAGGTTAGTTACTGCGACGAGTGTCGTGGACTGAGGGGATACCTACGGTGAAGGGACACAGCGAAGTCGCTACCCCTGTTGGACACACGATGCAGTCCCAGCTCGTCTGCCATGTAGGCGACTGAGTTCTCTTTATATGTTCTTTCTCCGATGACCTTCATCTGTTTCTCTTCTTCGTTCTCGTCTGGGAATGCGTATCGAGTTTCCGTCAGATTTCCCTTTAGGATCTTCATCAGGCAATGAGCGTTGCCATGGTCGTGGATAGGGGAACCCTTTCCAGGAGACCATACAAGGACAAGCTATAAAGGTATCAGCACAGTTGCGATGGGTCAAGGGCTGGGACAACATACCAGATTGCTTTTACCATTGCCTTCATCGACGAGATTACGCGTATAGCCCCTGGTACGATCGCCAAACGCATACCGAGACCACATGTTTTCTTTGCAGTCATAACCTTCCATCAGTTGTTGGAGGAAGTCAACGTCAACATCAGCTGAAGTCAACCCCGACGATGGACCAAGAGCATCCTTGAGTCGCACCACGAGTTCGTCGAAACGATTCTGCTGGCAGGGGCCCACGTTGGGGATTGTGTTTTGGCTTACGCCCAAGGCAGAAGGGTTGGAGAAAATGCCGATGGCCATGATTGCTATGCTGTTGATGGCATTTGGTTGTTGATGATATCGACGTTTATCACTTGAACTTAAGTTATCTTAGAAGACAACACAACTCTGGAACAAAGGGCGGGGTCAACAATGCATGGACAACCTCCTTATTGCTACGGTCAGCTCCGGCTCTGACAAGCCGGCAGATAGTGTCACCGACATCTTGCTGTGGGTCGTGGATTGCTACCGACATCATATCTTGGGCGGCACAGACAGGCTGAATCGCCGAACGACAGAAGCGATGGTCCTGTGAACCGATTTGGAGGCTCTGGTTGGACGCAAGGACGCTAACAGCCCCAAGATTTATCAAGGTACCTTGCGGTATACGGCTTGGGTACCTTCTTTGTTCGTGCAACAAAGGCAACGGTTATCAAGAAGGATTTGGGAGATACAATAACGGATACATCACAGTTGGGCTCTTTGGAAGTCTGAGTGGGGATTCATCGATAAGGCTGTTTATCCGCAAGATGGCATTTCTTCTTTTATTCATTCTCGGGGACTCAATTGCGATACCCGCTATCGCTGACCTGAGTTGTGGATCCCATTATGTACAATTCTTGCGAGCGGGATGTTAGTGCGGTTCTCGGCGATGAGCAATCCAAGGTCGCCACGGCTATAACGGCTTATTCAACGTTGAAAAAAAGTCTGAAAACGTCTTACTTCTCAACTTATTCTCATCTCAAATTTTATTTTATCCAAGATAAAGCGTCGGATTTCATTCGACGCCATATTAAGTCTTAGTTTGTACAAAATTCGGGGGTCTCAAACACATTCTAATTGGACCATTAAAAAGAACCTCTAAAATTTTAGCTTCCGGTCGTCACTTTGATCAGCAGCTCACGTCACATCGCATCTGACCCTGGAATCCTCTGGACTCATAATCGATATGGCTGACTGTGCCACTTCAACGTCAAATGGTGCGGCATGTAACGGCTCTGAGTCGAAGCCATGCGAATCGACTCTACCTTGTAAGGAAAAAACTGGTTGGAGAAGACTTGTACGCAACTTCACACCATCGTAGGTCCCTGATTGATCTTCACAAGAGTTCAGCACTAACATGGTCCCATAGTTGGTTCGCCGTCTGCATGGGAACGGGGATCGTGTCGATTCTGTTACACAACTTCCCCTACCATGCCATTTGGCTTGAGTACATATCGTATGTATTCTTTGTCTTCAACATCATACTATTCTCAGTCTTCCTTGGCATAAGTATTACACGATATGCCCTGTATCCTGAAATATGGGGTGCAATGATAGCACATCCTGGCCAAAGCCTCTTTCTCGGCTGTATGCCTATGGCCTTTGCGAGTGAGCAACACATCCACTACGCTGAGTGAATGCTGACCTCTGGGTAGCTATCATCAACATGATGGTGTTCTGCTGTAAGCAATGGGGAGAATGGGTGATCTATCTGGCCTGGGCCTTCTGGTGGGTCGATGTATTACTCTCGATTGCTACTTGCATCACAATGCCCTTTGTCGTGATGCATCGTCATCGTCCCGGTCTCGAGAACATCACAGCTGCGCTCCTTTTGCCTATTGTTCCAGCCGTAGTTGCCGCTGCGACTGGAGGAGTGGTGGCAGAAGTTCTTCCAAACCATCACCACGCGCTTACGACGATAGTGGCCTCATATGTCATCTGGGGCATTGGTGAGCTCTGTGCGGCTTGTGTATTGGCGTTGTATTTCCATCGTCTCACAGTCCACTCGCTCCCACCCAAGGAGGTGATAGTGTCGGCCATGCTCCCCATAGGACCCCTTGGGCAGGGAGGGTTTGCCATCCAGCAACTCGGAAAAGTCGCTATGCAGGTGATCCCAAAGACTAAGGCTTTTGGCGAGGTTGCTGTGCGGGCCGGTGAAACGTTGTACGTGCTTGGCGTCTTCCTTGCTCTTATCATGTATGGGTTTGGTCTGGTCTGGCTAGCCTTTGCCATAATCAGCATTGCCACAAAATCTCCTTCTTTCAGCATTGGATATTGGGGATTCACATTTCCGATAGGAGTCTTAGCAACATGCTCCAACTCACTGGCCGAAAACCTTGATAGTGACTTCTTTAAGGTTTCTACAGCGGTATGAGAACTTAATATTATCCACAAGGTCATATTACTAACTTAATAAACAGATGATCTCTATCTTAGTGGTCTTACTATGGGTATTTGTTGCGACCCAAACTGCCAAGCTTGCTATTACAGGAGAGATGTTCCACGCACCTTGCTTGAAGGATCTTCGAGAGAAGTCTCAAGCTGCAGGATCAGATAGAAGAGTCTAGGTAACCCTTATCTGGCTTGTATCTCACGACTTGAATGTATATGTATACAATATCTGGGTATTTAAGAGGTGTCATTCAACATGTGATAGGTACTAATTCATGGTACATTTGGAATTCAACAGCATGTCGACTCCCTGTGGCATTCTGGCTTGGAAATCTGTAATTAATAGTAAATAAAAGAATTTTTCTATTGTAATTCTTACACTTCCTTCGCTCAGCCCACCGTGTAAAATTTGAGTTGGCATCTCAGAAATGACACTGTAAGCTGCTATCTAATCACTGCCCCTCCATTGGCGATGCGTGACGATAGCGCGGGTTCCACTAAAAGATTTCGGAGGGCGGGGCAAACTTTTGAATCGCTTTTCCCCAGACGACTATTCAATCAATTGTGTGTGTGGCTGCTTTCACCCAATTATTCCCTTTTACAATTTCAAGGGAGTCTGGCGGCTGGCAGATTATGACAATGGATTGGGCAAATTATTCGTCGCCTTCGCGCCTTGACTCTTTTGTCGATGGTAAGCCATATCGCTATCCCACTGTCAGAACGCTGTGCTGACTCTTATAGATCTGGTTGATGTCTGGCACATTTACCGAACTCCCATTCTCTGGATCATCGCTATTAGCCTCGTCGTAGCTCGATTCTACTTCCATATCAATGGTCAGAAGGCGGAAATAGTGGCGTTCAAGGAGATTTATGAAGAGACCGCCAGGCCTAAGGTTGTCCTTGAAGAAAAGACCCCCACCATCGAGCCGATCGAAGAGAAAAAGAAAGTCAAATCCCAGAGGCCCCGAAGAATCAAGGGTGGCGTAGCGAGGAAGCCATCGAAAAATAAAGAAGAAGAAAAGGATCTTACTCGACCTGTGTTATCTCTATTATTTTTCTCCTCCATCACAACTAAGACGGCCAAGATTGCGGAGGCGTACATCGAAGATTTTTGTGGAAAGTTGGACGAGCTGTCCAAGCAGTCAGGTCGCCAATTCCTCAAGCCTGAACTTCGAGACCTCACCGAGATAGACTTCGATGATTATTTTCTTGCGCCCTACAAGGGACATGGCGATGCCGACCTCTTCTACCTCTTCCTGATTCCCAGCTACAACATTGATACTATCAACGACACGTTCCTCGAGCATCTCCAAGAAACACACCATGATTTCAGAATTGATACTGCGCCCCTATCCGGAATTCTGGGTTACTCTGTATTTGGCTTTGGTGACACTGAGAATTGGCCTACTGAAGCCGATGGTTTCTGTTTCCAGGCTATGGAAATTGACAAGTGGATGGCTAAGCTCACTGCTCGCAAGAGAGCGTACCCTGTTGGAATGGGCGACATGAAGAGTGATCACGAAGAGCGTCTACATGAATGGAGCAAAGGCGTTCAAGAGGTTATTGAACATGTCGCTCGTACCGGTAGCCTGGGCGAAGGAGTTCCTGGCAGTGGAGCAGCTGAAGAAAGCGACGTTGAAGACATTGCTGAGGACGAAGACGATGGTGAAGTAGTTTTCGACGATGAAGAACCTAAAAAGAAGACAAAGGGCGGAAGAGACCTGGACGACGTTGAAGATCTCGGACGCATGATTCGAAAAGATGACAGCTCGACGACTCAGAAAGCCCCTCTCGCCATTGACTTCACCAACTATGGCTCCCCCAAAAAGAAATCAGTTCCTCAGGGACCCAAGGAAATGGTCGCTAAGGAATCGCCAACATACAAAGCCCTAACTAAGCAAGGTTATGCCATTGTGGGATCTCACTCCGGAGTCAAGATATGCCGATGGACAAAGTCAGCTCTAAGAGGTCGTGGCTCCTGTTACAAGTACAGCTTCTACGGTATTAAGTCGCATCTTTGTATGGAGACTACCCCTTCGCTGTCCTGCTCGAACAAGTGCGTCTTCTGCTGGCGTCACGGCACAAACCCCGTTGGAACAACATGGCGATGGGTC
Source organism: Fusarium austroafricanum (assembly GCA_012932025.1). Classification (NCBI taxonomy): domain Eukaryota; kingdom Fungi; phylum Ascomycota; class Sordariomycetes; order Hypocreales; family Nectriaceae; genus Fusarium; species Fusarium austroafricanum. The sequence goes on along the minus strand of JAADJG010000264.1, from coordinate 40,752 downwards.
GTTGATCCTCCCGAGATGATCTTTGAAGGGGTCAAGAAAAACCACTACCAAAAAATTAAAATGATGCGAGGTGTGCCTGGTGTACGAGCTGAACGATTTGCCGAGGCTATGCAGATCAGGCACTGCGCTTTGTCGCTTGTGGGAGAACCCATATTCTACCCGTATATTAACGAATTTCTTGGCATGCTACACGAGGAGCGCATATCTTCCTTCCTCGTCTGCAATGCCCAGCATCCTGATCAGTTGGCTGCTCTCAAGGTCGTGACTCAACTCTACGTATCTATCGATGCGGCGGATAAGGAGTCGCTGCGAAAGATTGACAGGCCTCTTCACAGAGACTTCTGGGAGCGATTCAATCGTTGTCTTGATATTCTCCGTAAGAAGCGTTTCCACCACCGAACCGTCTTCCGATTGACACTTGTCAAGGGATTCAACGTAGAGGAAGAGGCTGAAGGCTACGCGAGACTCGTTGAGCAAGGTCTGCCCTGCTTTGTCGAGGTCAAGGGTGTTACATACTGCGGTACATCGACATCCTCCAATGCTGGTTTGAGCATGTCCAACGTTCCCTTTTACTGGGAAGTTTGCGACTTTGTCAAAGCACTTGAGAAGAGACTGAAGGAGAAGGGTCTTAAGTACGGCATCGCTGCCGAGCACGCCCACAGCTGCTGCATTCTCTTGGCTAGTGAGAGGTTCTATGTTAACGGCAAGTGGCACACTTTGATTGATTACAAGAAGTTCTTCGAATTACTCGAATCGAGGGGTCCTCCAGATGAGGGCGGCTGGACCCCTGAGGACTATATGGACGCAACCCCAACACCAGAGTGGGCAAACTGGGGTAACGGAGGGTTTAACCCAGAGGATGAAAGGGTAGATAGAAAGGGACGCAAGATTGAGGCTTCGTAGTCCCGAAGATAGGAAATGGAAAGATAAAGAACAAAAAAACACTTCTAAGACATAATGTGTGGCCTAACATGCCAGCGATTGTTGTTCATAACCTATTCGTTTCAACGTACATTTGTTTACACAAAGCTCTATGGAGGCTGGAAGAGCGGAACTATGGTACATTGAAGGCCACCAGGTCTCCATTAGACATTTCTTTTGAAAGCCTGTTGTTCAGGCTTGTCATGGTACAGATTTTGGGGGTAAAGGGTGTTATTTCAAGATCATTTCCAACGTCTGGGTATATATGTGCCAGGAGCGGAGATGCAACTCGGACAGATGACATCCCTCTTTAATCGAGACCAACGTTGGGAATGTCGGAAAGATTGATGCCAGCGGGAGCAGCAGGTGCTCGGATGTCGAGGGATGAGTCGTATGCGATCATCTCGGCGAGGATGTCTAATATGGGCTATATAGATGTTAGAGACAACTCAAATATATGATTTTCCCTTTCATACCTTGGGAACAGTGCTGTCGTAAATTCGGATCAGGTCGCCAGGAGCAGGGTAGACCTTGAGGCCCTTGTAGAAGGCCAGAGCAGACTCGAGAGCCTTGGAAGCTGTAAAACAGTCAGCAAATTGTAAATGATACCAAGATCAAGGCAATTCGTACGATCTTGGCTGAGCATCTCTCCAGCCATAACCTGCTCGTTGAAGAAAGCTTCCCGCTCCTCAACACCACTAGGGAACCCCTCCTCCTTGGCCTCCTCCACTCTAGCACGAATGCTCTGACGTTGTTGCTGAGTAGAAGCTTCTGCCTCCTCCTTCTCGACACGGGCCTGCTTGCGCTCGTTCCTCCTCAAGTTTCGGCGGAACTCGGCCTGGTTTCGACGCTGATAGTCGAAGTAGATGGCGTAACCTGATCAAAGGTATTGCGTTAGCCGTGTGTACCATAGCTTCGCTGGTCCGTGATTGATGTCGTATTGCATGAAACAATTCTATAATTTCAGCAGAAACAATGGCGCAGTCTTACCGACAATGGCGGCGGCAGCGGTAGCCACGGATGCCGTCACGAGGGTGGTGGGCTGCACCATTTTGAAGATTGATGATGTAGGTGAGGAGGTTACAGCTAGGGACGTAATAGGCAGAAGACCGAATATACTCCCACCGCACAATGAAAATTGGTAAGTCCGGGGCTCGAGATGTTGCTTGGCGATGTCGGAGACCAAGAGACGGAGGATAATGCGGCGTCAATGCTCGAGGTCGGTTTTATTGTCTGTTTGAGCGTCGGGAGCGGCAAGCTTTCAGTTGTCGCGATAAACCAATTTTTTAGATCCGGAGCACATGATGGTGGCGCTAAACCTATTTAGGTGTACTTCTCAAACTGGGCAGAGTCAAGAACCTGTCAATAACATACAAGTCCAATTGAAATGGGAATAGACTAAAAATATCTATATAGCTCCTATTATAGTGCTTCAGCAACATTTCTTTTCTCAGAATTGTCAGAGGTTTGTTTGTACATGGATACATGGTAACAATGTCTGTCCAAGCAATTGAATACTATCACAGCCCACCTCACGTAACGCGGCTGAGAGGCTGGGTACGTACCCCACCTCCTGATGCACCTCCCATTCCAGTAGCTGCTTCAGTGAAGAGACCAGATCCGACGACTACACGTACAGCACTACAGCTCATGATAGAGCTCCCGTCGGCTGGCGCCAAAAGCCAGACAAGCAACTTGATTTGATTTGAGACATAGTTCACATTATCGTATACGTTTGATAGTTTCAACTCAACACATATCAACTACCAACGTCGAGTCCTCCGAGTCGCCGCCTAGCTTCAACACTCGCCCAAGATGGAGGATCGCAACAAGATATCCCTCCGCAGCGGCAAGAGGAAGAAGAGGCCTACTATCAGTGCTCCTCGTCAGATCTCAGGCCCGATTGCCCAAGATGATACAAACATGCCACCTCCTCCGAGCGATGCTGGTCAAGCTCGACCTCGTCCGCGTCCTCCCCCGATGGCTGGTGGAAAGGTGAGTCTGATCAAGAAGCTACCTCAATTTCGCCATGCTCACATCATCATGTAGACCTCGGATCTCGTAAAGCGACGATACTCAACACGATTTACGAACCAACCGCCCCCAGGTCCCAATGGCGCCGCACCTCCAATGCCGCAGATGCCTTCTCTCAGCAACTACGAGCCCAGAGATACCACAGCCGCCATGAGAAAACCTCCCTCGCGCTCGGGACCTGGAGTTGCTCCAGTCGTTGATATTAAGGGTCTCCGGGATCCCAAGTTGAAGCCAGATCGATACGTTCAGGCTGCCTTGAGTGATGCGACTGAGGATCAAATCCGCGAATTCGAAGACTCGTTGCGCAAGGTCAAGACACGTGTGGGAATGGATCTACAGCAGAGCGTTATGCAGAACAGGACACAGTTTATCAAAATTAGCAAGGAAGCAGAGAAACTCAAGAGCGAGATGCGGAACCTCAAGAACTTCATGTCAGAGCTCAAGGTCAACACGACAGCTATGAGAGCGGCCGCTGCCAAGAACGATGAACCGATGCCTGGGGATCTTTCGAGCGCCCCTGGTATCAGTAGTAGGAGAGACAGGCGCACGTCTATTGCCGACAGAAGCGCAATGTGGAACTCGCAAATGCAGGCCTTGTTCAAGGGCGTAGAAGGATCGCAAAAGTTCCTCCCTAATGCGGCGGGACGACATGTTGTCCAAGATGCAGGTCCTTGGATTGAACTCGACAATGCTACATACAAGTCACGCAGAGCAATGCAGATCTTTCTGCTTAACGATCACCTCCTCATTGCATCGCGTAAGAAGCGAAAGGCAGATGCGCCGAATTCGGACGCACGAGGACCGATGATGAAGTTGGTGGCAGACCGTTGCTGGCCATTGTTGGATGTCGAAGTGGTAGATATGTCGAGCACTGGGGAATCGTCAACTGGTGGACGCAATAAGCTTGCGGATGCCATCATGGTACGAGGTGTTGGTCAGGAATCTTTCATCTACCGGACGGAGAAACCCCAAGACCCCGAGAAGAAGCAACTACTCCTCAATGTGCGCAAGGCTATAGAACAGCTTCGCAAGGGTCTACGATCTGAGATGGAGGCTAACAACAAGGCGCGTGAGACGATCAACTACTTCGCTTCACGAGATCCCGGTCTTCTTCAAAAGACAGAGCTTCTGGCAACGCTGTCTGATATCAAGGATATGCTCATTGAAGTGGATGGCAAACAGCAGAACTTGCGCTGGGTTGAGAGCGAGATGGATGATCTCGATATTGACATTGCTATGCAAAGATTTGAGGACGCTGTGGCTCGCGTTGAGAAGCTCAAGTCAATTGCTCGCAGCCTGAAGAATCATGCAATTGCCCAAGACTTCATCAATTTCAAGGTGGGCGAACGATGCGCCAAGCTGGCCAGCATGATCGTTCGCGAGCTTGAGTTGACGCACGACAACAATACTAAGACGAGGCGCAATGTTAGTTGGCTGACAAGGCTCGGCTTTGAAGACAGTGCCCGAGAATCGTATCTTTCGGCGAGAAGCGATACCATCCAAAAACGAACCAGGTAAGTTCGTGAACGAGTGTCAGCAGGTTACATGCTAACATGCCTCAGGCAATGCATCTTCCAGGGAGATTTGCATTTGTACATCTGGGAGCTCTCGTTTGTGTACTTTATGGTCATCCACAACACGGTCCAGTGTTTCCAGTCTTGTTTCCCACCACCTATGATGAGTGTATGCGTCAAATGGGCCAAAGAAGAAGTCGACGCGTTCAACGTCATCCTAGCACGCCAACTTAGCAGCACGGAGCCTGGAGGACAGGTCTGGACGCAGTGCATGGAGAGAGCAAAGGAGCATTCCAGGCTGTTATCTGAAGTCGGCCTTGACTTTGAGAACCTGGTCGGAAACAACTTGCTAAACTTTGAGCCTGTTGAGCAAGAAGCTTCTGTCGGATTAGGATTGACATAAATGGGAACTCGAGCCAAGGCGTTGAAGAGGACGAATTGGCGATGGCGATTTTTGGTTACCTTGTCAGCATCATGGATTTACTCGTATGGCAATACCCAGGCTGGAATTGGAGAGCTATTGTAGCAATTATTGATGACATGATTTGAGCGAGGCTGGTTATGATCAGATATGTCGAGTCAAAGCAATTGGTATGCAAGCCACACCCGTCTTTGGTCAGACTTTTGTAATGTCAAGTAGCCAAGGTACCTTAATATAATAACGAAATGGAAGAGCGTTGGTTCAATACATATGCAGCAAATTAATTGACCGCGATCCATATATAGCATTTGAGAAAGGTTCCTTAATTTAGACATCCGTTATCAGTTAAATAGAATATGTAATACTAACTCATAACGAAGCTGATATTAGTTACGCCACATGAGGCGCTACCTCGATAATCGGGGCCAAGGTTGGTAAGTGGAAGTGGAAGGGGCAAACACTGGCGTTGCGCTGGCTGGTGCCGCCCCAAGTTGGTGCCAGCTCAGGCTAGTCTAGGCTGGCAACCACCAACATCATCCATCCCTCCCTCCTCCTTTCGCTCCCCATCATCATCTATCACCTAACGCCCACCAAAAAATCTTCACTCACGAGCCTCGTGCGCCCTCATCATCCTGCGCTCTTTTCGTATACTCCTTTTCCCTGCGATAGAACGATTTAGTGACAGAAGCTGCTGCTGCTGGCGTCAGTAGCTGCTGATTATCTCATCTCCCTTGTTTGCTTTTCTCCTCCCCTGACGACCGCCGCTTTGTGCTCGTGCCCCACCGCCCGCTCGCGACTCAAGCGGTCACTTCACGTCAACGTCATTTCAACCTCGCTCCCACAATAAATACATTTCAATAACCGACTCGATACCGCTGAACCATGGATACCAATATGGAAGATGTTGGGCGAGCGCCCGCTGAAGCTTCACCCGTGCTCAACTTTGAGCCCACCACGATCCCCACCCTAGATGGTTGGATTGAGAGCTTGATGTCCTGCAAGCAGTTGGCCGAAGCCGATGTTCAGAGACTGTGCGACAAGGTAAGGCTGTAAAGTCGGCGAGGGTGCAGAGCTTGATTGGATGTGTAATATCTAACGGTCGAGTCGCGACCAAATTGGGCATACATCATAGTCAACAAGCTTGGCCGTTCTCGCGTGATGCAATCAAATGCTAACCTATAATTTAGGCACGAGAAGTTCTACAGGAAGAGTCAAACGTGCAGCCAGTGGTACGTTAATGGCATGCGCCGGCGAGCTATGCTTGAGCTGATCCTGTCGCCAGAAATGCCCCGTTACCGTCTGTGGTGATATCCACGGTCAGTTCCACGACTTGATGGAGCTCTTCAAGATTGGTGGACCTAACCCCGACACCAACTACCTATTCATGGGTACGCCTCGATCTTTCAGCTTTGCACATTCGATACTTACCCTCGACAGGTGACTATGTTGACCGAGGTTACTACTCTGTTGAGACCGTCACTCTTCTTGTCGCCCTCAAGATTCGATACCCTCAGCGAATTACTATCCTCCGAGGAAACCACGAGTCCCGTCAGATCACCCAGGTCTACGGTTTCTACGACGAATGTCTCCGCAAATACGGAAACGCTAATGTCTGGAAGTATTTCACCGACCTCTTTGACTACCTCCCCCTCACTGCCTTGATCGACAACCAAATCTTCTGTCTTCACGGTGGTCTCTCTCCCAGCATTGATACACTGGATAACATCCGAGCGCTGGACCGTATCCAAGAGGTTCCTCACGAGGGTCCCATGTGTGACCTTCTTTGGTCAGACCCCGACGATCGATGCGGCTGGGGAATTTCTCCTCGAGGTGCGGGGTATACATTCGGACAGGATATCTCAGAAGCTTTCAACCACAACAACGGCTTGACTTTGATTGCGCGAGCTCATCAGCTTGTTATGGAGGGTTACAATTGGTCTCAAGACCGAAATGTGGTCACTATTTTCTCAGGTATGATAAACGCTCGAGCTAGAGTTATTTCCAGCATTAACGCGCCACAGCACCCAACTACTGCTATCGATGCGGTAATCAAGCCGCCATTATGGAGATTGATGAGCACTTGAAGTACACCTTGTAAGTCAATTACATATTGGTATTGTATTATAGCGCATAGCTAACCGCAACCAGCCTGCAATTCGATCCATGCCCCAGAGCTGGCGAGCCCATGGTCTCAAGGCGTAAGTTGTCAACTCACTCCAGTCGAGCTAGGCTAATCTTACTTAGGGACTCCTGACTACTTCCTCTAATCTCGTCGCGTATACCCACGTTTCACCAAGCTCGAACCGAATATTGGAACGCCATGTTTGGGCGACTGCGCCAGCCTCAAGCACGTTTCAGTTCAGCCTGGTACGATTCCACACGACGAACTTTCCGAACGAAACAAGACTCTGGCGCAGGAATTGGACGGACATTTCACCTTTGCTTGTCACGAGCTTCCAAACACTGCAGGCTATCATTACATTGGGGCAGTATGATATCTATGTGGGGAAGGGTTTGGTGGACTTGACTGCGGTGCCGATCTCATGGCTGCTTAGATACGCATATTTGAGTTCCGCGCTGTAAGAGAAAGAAACATGCATGATCAAACTGTTCCTTCTCATAGTGATGACGTATATAATAAGGTATAAAGTCAGTTTCCTATAAAAAGATGTAAACACAGATAAAAACAATCGCCGGGTTCAGGATATAAAGGCTGCAATTATTGCCATTTTATATTATTACATGACAATCTTAAGGTCGTCCTAATATTATTGAGCAGGGTCGCCCTCTTCATAAATGACTAAGCCACCCCTTTGTTTTCCTGGTCCGAACCAGTTGACGGTAATACAAAATCCCATCATCTATCTGTGTTCCCAACATTTCCCAAGGTGTCACAAACAATACAGTCGTGTAACATGATTCAGAAGTGACTTCGACTTCAAACGGTCTCTTCGTTCAGTTCTTTCTTGAGACCTGCCTCCCACTGGTTCTGTTGCTGCTGCCGCTGGTCTGCTGTTCGTGGTCGTTCATCATCACCAAAGACCTCCTCTTCAGTATTGACACGATGCATGCGTTCTTGAGTCTTCTTGTTGCTGCCAGAGTAATCACCAGGGGCATGACTACCGTCGGGGACGTGAAAGCGTCGATCGAAGCGGGAAAGGGCGTAGGAGAAGACGACTATGATCTCGATGACATAGTTAAAGCAATAAAAGCAGGCCTTGCTATGGTACCATCGGGGGTGTTGGACAGGAACAACTTTGTATGAGACTCCGGTTCTAAACCAAGCCCCGAGAGAGAGAAGCACCGTAGTGAAGACAAGAAGATAGATCTTCGTCCTCATGCGGCCTTGGCCGAACTTATCCATTGGTGCCTTCCTCGGCAAAATGAAGCAGAGTCCGACGATCGGCAGAGGAAGAAATGCGAGAATCGCAAGGAACGTGCTTCCAGTCAGCTGAAGGTCGCGCAGTTGTTGTTTGGTGTGTTTGTTGAGAGTATAGAAGTTGGTGACCACAGCAGTAATCAGCATCACAAGACTGGCAAGGATAGAAAAGTATAAGAACTTGAAGGCCAGCGATGCAGGCTTGCTCCATCCAATGTGTAGATGATATGCCCTCAAGATGCGCTGAGCGAAGATCAAGTTCACCACGAACAGGAGTACAACGCCCGCATTTGCGAAAACCTGAGCTGCGATTGCAATGCTCACATCGTTCGGGTATGAAGCCCATACTATTCTCAAAACATTGGCGCTGATACGGGCCATGCAGAAGCCAAAAAGCAAACCCGACAAGACGAATTTATGGGATCGTTTGCGATTCAGCTGGAATATTGTCATGTTGAGGATGGCACCAGCAACGAAGAACCCCAAAATTACTCCACTGATGGGATCATCGACTGACGTCGTAGGGCGGCCTCCGAGGCCTGCAGTTTGAGGGAGATAGGGAGGCCCTTGAGGCATTCCGCCTGAGGGTGGTGATGACATTTCGTAGAGACGTGACGATGGTGGTGTGATTAAGTTGAGTGTACTTGGTGATGTTGCAGGGACAAGGACTTATGGTTCAAGATGTGAATGAAAAGCGACATAGTGAGCCGAAAAGAAACCTCCTGACAAAATGCCAGGATCAGTTATATACATAGCTCGATGATGCTCATTCTTCACCAATAGCTCCAAACACCATACCCAAACCATCAGTAGGCCATCGGTCATCGGCTTTGCGAGGCCGATAAGGCGGGAGATCGGCATTCCTATTTTGGCAATAGCTAAGATGATGTCGGTGGTTTTGAAGAACGCGAAAGAAGCGAGCCGGATATGATTGGTGGGCGTGGTGAGCTCGGAATTAAGCTGGACTTTGAGACAACAACTTAAGAGCGAAAATGACATTTGGAGATGATGATTCGTGAGAGTTTGGAAGTAAGGTTAGTGATCGGTTTCATGAATTGCGCCGGAAGGACAACTCGCGGTTTGGAAAGGGAAAACAGAGTACCGACCGATCTAAACTACCTGAGATCTGAAGATCATAATTTGTAAAAACTTTCCTTCATGAGCTCCTAAAATTTGACAGTCTTTATCACATACTTAAAACCATCGCAGGATGATATTATATTGAGTTTAGTGACGTTACCATACCTATCCGTAGATCCATACCGCAGGGTACCTTCCCTATTACCCCTTTAAAGTTCGCCAAGCTTTTCTCCATCTCTGAACCCAAGCCCCTGTTCAGCCCTATGGTAACCCCAGGATAATTTTAGACTTCAACATCATAACTTACCTACTTATAAAAGAAGTAAAGCCAGCCATCCCTTCACACAAACCTTACCTGTAAAGCGCTATCTTTGTACCAGACTTGTTCGATGATCCAATACGCATGACAGGCGTATATGGCGCCGAGTCGCGCGGTTCAGTATGGCTAAACCTCTGAGCGAGACGAAACAACATGTAGCCAGCCTCGGTCTGAACCATCATCTGCGCCGGGCACCGGCAGGAAATTCCACGCTCCACGCAGACCGTCATGGCGCTCAGGGTAGAACTCATCGGCGTTTGGACCCCACATATCTGGATCGCGGTACATAACCGTCTTCGGCTATTCCCGGGCCTGATCTTCCTCCTGGTGTTCCTGCTCGTGCGAGTGTGAACAGCTTTGGTTTCGGTGGTACCAACGCCCACGCCATCATTGAAAGCTTTGACTATGAAGATTCTTCCCCAATGAACCTTCCCAGCATGCTAAAAGCATTCTTGGTCCTCTTATCCTATCTGCGAAATCCGGGAGCTCCCTTTTCCGAACAGTTAAGATCTATATGGACCATATCAAGAGAAACCCCTCTCTCGATATTGCTGCTGTGAGCTCCGTCCTGCAGAGCAGACGTTCGACTCATCCTGTTCGCGCACACTTCTCTGGAACATCTCGGGAGTCCATTCTAGCCGACATGGCCGACTTCCTCGCTAAGCATGACAAAGTGCCGAGAGACAACATCGGCCACATTCCTAAGTTGGTAAATTCTCGAGAACGATCTGGCATCTTGGCTGTCTTCACTGGTCAGGGTGCTCAATGGCCGACTATGGGTCGTGAGCTTACCCAGAGTTCTCCCATCTTCCGATGCACCCTTGAAGAGTGCGAAGCTGTTCTTGCGGCACTTCCTGAAAAGATCGTCCTGAGTGGTCTCTTTTGAAGGAGCTCACCGCGGATGCTTCTACCTCTCGTATTGGCGAGGCAGCTCTTTCTCAGCCCCTTTGCACGGCCGTTCAGTTGGCTTTGGTAAATCTGCTTAGTGAGGCCGGTGTAAAATTTGATGCCGTCGTCGGTCACTCTTCCGGTGAGATAGCCGCGACATATTCTGCCGGAATCATTAGCCTTAAAGGGGCTATGCAGATCTCATACTATCCTCTGGCAACGAGGGGAAACGTGGTGGCATGATGGCTGCTGGTCTGTCTCTGATACAGGCCCGAGAATTCGTTGTGCGGCCCACGTACAAGGACCGCATCATCATTTCTGCATGCAACGCTCCTCGCACTGCCACATTATCTGGCGATATTGATGCTATTCACGAAGCTAAAGAAGAGCTTGAAAAGGACAACATATTTGCTTGTCAGCTCAAGGTTGATACAGCATATCACTCACAGCACATGCTACCTTGTGCAGAGCCGTACTTGAAGGATCTTATGGCCTGTGACATTGAGATCAAGCAGCCCCAGGGGAAATGTGTTTGGAACTCAAGTGTGCGTGGCGATACGCAAATCCTGCGTGGTGATCTTAGCAGCCTCAAGGGTCAATACTGGGTGGACAATATGACGGCCGCTATCAGTGCTACTTGGGCTCAGCTTGGTCCAACATTCGTAAACTTTGCCGGCTATCGCAACGCTTTTTACGAATCTGGCGAGGCTCCGATGGTCAGAATGATCAAAGACTTGCCTTTCTATTCTTGGGACCATGACAGAATCTATTGGCGCGAAGGTCGGATGTCTCGCTGCTTCCGTTTAGGCAAGGACAGCAGCCATGGGCTTCTTGGACGCCGCACGCGTGATAATAACGAGTTCGAGCTGCGCTGGCGTAACATTCTTAAGCTCGACAAAATGCCCTGGCTACGTGGGCACCAAGTTCTCGATGAGGTTCTTCTCCCTGGCGCTTCGTACGTTTCAATTACTATAGAAGCTGGCAGACATACTGCCCCTGATACTGCCAGTATGGGTCTCATCGAGGTTCATGATATAGGGATTCTTCGTCCTGTCGTTGTGCCCGATAACAAGGTGGGCGTTGAGACTCTGTTCACTGCTCGCTTGATCGAGAAAACCAAGAATGCCATCAGAGCTCATTTTACGTACTACGTTTGTCCCGATGAAGCTGTTGGATTCATGCTTCAGACCTGCCGGGGTCAATTAACAATTCATATCAAGACCGACAATACTGCAGAGGGTGGTGTGCTCCCGTCAAAGGAGAAGCCCCATTGCAATCTTGCCAGCATATCTACCGAGAAAGTCTACTCTCTATTCAACAGCATCGGTCTTAGCTATACTGGATCTTTCAAAACCATCACAGATATCACCCGCTGCCTCAACTATGCCAGCAACACGAGCACATGGGAGGAAAACTCCCTTAGTGACGAGTACATGTTGCACCCTGCGATACCTGATGTTGCTTTCCAGACCCTCTTCGTTGCCAAGGATCATCCTGCCAGCAGACAGATTACCTCTGCTCTATTACCCTCTCATATCGATCACGTCCTTATCGATCCGTCTGTCAGGGTCCCCACCAAGACTTCCGTCGAGACTTGGGCTTTATCCCAGGCTGCAACCTCGCTCCGTGGCGATTTGAACATCTACAACGATCTATCTGGTGAGACCTTCTTACAAGTTGAGGGTTTGACTGTCAATATGATTGGTGCCTCTGAGGCTGCTGGTGACAGATCCATGTTCTCCAAGATTGTCTAGGCTAATGATGCATCACTGTGTATTACGGACCTTGAACGTAACGAGGTCCAGGATGCCAAGGGCATCAAAATGGCTCATGCAGTGGAGCGTGTCACCATGTTCTATGTCAACCGTATCGTCGAGCAGATCCCTCCTCCGGAACGTACCAACTTCATATGGTACCACCAGCGCATGTTCGAGGCATTCGAAGAACACATTCGCGTTGTTTCTGCTAGTGAGCATCCTATTATTAAGCCAGAGTCAAGGATGAAGCTTCTATCCTGGAGCAGATCGATGAGGACTACGGTGATGAAGTTGACATAAAGCTCCTGCATGCTGTTGGCGGTCACCTCGGTGAAGTGGTCCGCGGCAATGAGCAACTTCTTGAGGTCATGACCAAAGACGACATGCTCAACCGTTTCTACATGGAAGGTTACGCCAGTATTCCAACCAACAAATTTGTTAGCGATGTCATGAAGCAACTTAATTTCAAGTTTCCCCGAGCCAAGATTCTTGAGATTGGTGCTGGGACGGGCGGTACTTCATGGAGTATCCTCAACGCTATTGAGGATGCGTACGACTCGTATACTTATACGGACATCTCGTCTGGCTTCTTCCCCAATGCCGTTCTCCGACTTTACACACAAGATGATATTCAAGGTCCTCGATGTGGAAGAAGAGCCTACCGCCCAAGGCTTTGAGGAGGGCTCGTATGATATTGCCGTCGCTGCACTGGTTCTTCATGCTACACATGTCCTGAAAAGAACGCTGCGTAACACTCGCAAGCTCCTGGAGCCTGGTGGTCACCTCGTGCTTCTAGAGCTTACTGGTATTACTAGCGTTCGTGCTACTTTCATTATGGGCGGTTTGGAGGGTTGGTGGCTTGGTGGAAATGATGATCGCCGGCTGACTCCCCTTATCACCGCTAGGGGGTGGGATAATGTTCTTCAGGAAACTGGATTCTCAGGCGCTGATAAGGTTGTCTATGACCTACCCGATGAGAGTAAACCCTGTACTTCACTCATCGTCAGCCAGGTTATCGACGATGAGTTCCTTCGTCTTCGTGAGCCCTTATCATACGATTTCCCCCCTTTGACTGAGCCCCTCCTCATCATCGGGGGCAAGAAGCTATGGGCCAGCAAGGTCATCGCCGAAATTCAGAAGCTCCTTCCTCGCTCTTGGAAGCGGCAAATCCAGGTTGTCGAGGGCATCGATAAAATTGATGCTGGCAGGCTGGCGCCTCGCATGGACACCATCCTTCTTCAAGATGCGGAGTCGTCGGTATTCGCCACAACCATGACCCAGCCTCGACTCCTCAACTTGCAGAGCTTGTTGATGAACTCCAAGAACTTGCTCTGGGTTACCACAGCGGGCAGCTCTCATGCTCCTCGCGCCAGTCTCATTAAGGGGATCACTCGTGTCGTCCCGGCCGAGCTTCCCCATCTCAACACTCAGCTACTTGACCTGGCTACTGATCATGACTCGCATGCTGCGGCCAATTACATTACAGTTGCATTCCTACGTTTGATTCAGGCTGAGGAGGCGTCGAGATCACGCGACATCCTCTGGTCTCAGGAGCCAGAGCTTGAAGTCTCTGCACATGGTCAAACAATGATTCCTCGTGTGATTCCTGATGTTGATCTAAACGAGACATACAACGCTTCGAAACGTTCGATTAGCAAGACTGTGGATGCGACGGAGATGGCTTTGGCAACTGCAATTGTCGATGGCAAGATGGCAAGATGGCAATCCAATCGATCGACAAGGGCATGAATAACATCAACTGTGTTCAGGTGGATGTTCATTCTGCCCTGCATATGCCTGGTATGGATACTGGAAGTATTTATCTGGTTTTTGGCAAGACGCGGTCTTCCTGGGTTGTGGCTTTGTCACGCACCAACAGCTCCGTTCTACACCTTGACTCGAAAGACCTTGTCATCGTCACAGAGCAGCATGGTACTCCCGAAAGGTTGGCTTGTCTATCATTAACCATACTAGCCAAGTTCATCGCTGCAATTGCTGCTTCTGGAGAGTTGGTTCTATTTTATGACGCGGATGAGATATTTGCCCTTGTCGCTGCAACGGAATTGAAGAAGAAACACATCGAAGCTCGATTCGCTACTTCGAGAACATGCGCACCTGCAGACTGGATCAAATTCCATTCTCTAGCTTCTAAACGGTCAATTCAGATGGTTATGCCTTATCGTGTTTCTTTCTTTGCAGACTGCTCTAGTGGAAACTCGCATCTGGCTAGCACTTTCAAGTCTTCCGCTCCAAAAAGCTGCAAGTTCTTCCAGCTTGGTGCTGGGCTAGTCCTTGAAGCATTTAGCCAGTCTAAGATGAGCCACACAAAGCTTATAAATGAGTGTGTTGCTGTATCCAGTTGTGCCCAGGAGATTCAGCCTGAAGTCATCCCTGCTTTCAATCTTGCTGGAGCTGATGCTTCTGCACTTGCTCGCAAGAACTACATCACCAACTGGACCAAGAAGGGTGCCATAACCCTTAATATCAAACCCTTCGAGCCTATGAACCTTTTTAAGTCTGATAGGACTTATTTCATGGCCGGCATGGCCGGTGGTCTTGGTCTATCTATCTGCGAATGGATGATCCGCAACGGTGCCAAGAATCTTGTTATCACTAGTCGCAACCCTCAGCTTCAGGAAGCCACCCTTGAGATAGCCCGTCATGCTGGAGCCACTCTCAAGGTTATCCCCATGGATCTAACCATCAAGGAGTCTGTCAATTCTGTGTTCAACGAAGTCCAAGCCACCATGCCTCCCATCGCTGGCGTTTGCAACGCCGCCATGGTGCTCAAAGATAGCTTCTTTATCGATATGGATGTTGAACAGCTGAATAACACACTCGCTGCCAAGGTCCTCGGTTCTGAGCATCTAGACAGTATATTTAACAACACCAAGCTTGAGTTTTTCATCTGCTTGGGATCTGTCGCCTCCGTTATCGGCAATGTCGGCCAGTCCAACTACCACGCTGCCAATCTTTTCATGGCCAGCCTCATCCACCAGCGCTGTGCTCGCGGTCTCGCTGCTTCCATCATTCATATTGCCTATTTCACTGATGTCGGATACGTCACTCGAGAAGAGTGTGACCGTCAGCTTGACTCTCACTTCCGCAAGGTTCGCCTCATGCCCACATCCGAAACAGATGTGCACCACGCATTTATGGGGGCTGTTCGAGGAGGCAAACCTGGAAGTGCCTCTGGCAGCCATGATATCATCATGGGTATTGAGCCTTTATACGAGCCCATGCCTCTTGAGCAGCAACCTCTTTGAATGAAAACCCCTCGCTTCTCCTATTTCGCTGCTCCAACTTCAGTCCACTCTCGACAGGAAAATGGTGTGTCTGGTAGCGCCGGAAACATCAAGCAGTGTGTGCAGGAAGCTAGAAATGAAGAGGAAGCCGTTTCGATTATAACTCAGGCTTTCTGTGTCAAACTCGAGACAGTGTTACAGCTCGCCACTGGTAGTATCGACACCTCTGGCCCCATCATTGACCTTGGAATCGACTCACTGGTGGCTGTTGAGATCCGTACTTGGTTTCTCAAGGAAGTTGGTGCTGACATTCCTGTCGTCAAGATTCTTGGGGGCGATACTGTTGAGCAAGTTTCGACTTTAGCAACCAAGATGATAGCTCACATGATGGAGGCTTCTCAATCTCAGGAAGGAGTCAAGCCCGAGCCCAAGAAGACTACTCCAGTAACAGCTCAGAATCAGGCCCCTGCGCCACCTTCGACTGCTCCATCCATCTCTACCGAGTCTCCAACGTCGTCCCATCCTGCCACCCCTGGGGCTTCGCGGGCTTCTTCGCCTCCAGTTATGATTGAGGCGACTGCTGCGACACCTTTCTCGGATCGATCTACTTTCACGGTTGATACTTACAAACGCGACTCAAAGTTCAATTCCATCGCCACGGTGCCAACTATGAAATCTGACAGTGTCAACCCCTCTGGGGTCAGACAAGGTGTAATAACGCCTCCTGAGTTACTTCAAGAGCAGCCCGTGTCGCCAGCTCAGGCTCACATGTGGTTCATCTCAAAACACAGCGGCGATCCCGCAGCTTATAACGTGGTTTTCCGTTATCGGGTAAAGGGACCCTTGAGCATCAATCGGCTTCGCCATGCGCTTTCCATTACAGCGTATCACCATCAAGCGCTCCGCACTTGCTTCTTTTCGCGACTAGGTGATGGGCAGCCTATGCAGGGTGTTCTAGCTTCGCCTTCTTCATCGCCTCTCTGGCTCAATCATGTCCAGGTAGAGGATAATGACCAAGTTGAAAATGAGATGAACGTCTCGCCACTCGTTCATGGGATCTCGAACAAGGCAAGACGTTCGAGATGGTGCTCATGAGCCACAATACACAGGAGCATGAATTCCTTTTTTCATATCACCATATCCTCATGGATGTCGTAGGTCTCGGAATCGTCCTTCGAGATCTAAATTCGGCTTACAATATGCAACCTCTCGACAGCACCGAATCTTACTTGGACTATTCATCGGTCCAGTTTGAACTACAAAAGAGTGGGTCATTTCACCAGAAGATGGAATTCTGGAAGTCAGAGTTCTCTACAATTCCTGAAACATTACCTCTGCTGCTCATGGCCAAGGTTCTGAGCCGCCCTGCCAATACGGGAAACCAATGCCATCACCAGTATCGGGAACTCAAGCGTGAACTATTTCAAGCTTTGGAGTATCTCGCTTGGCTTCGGTATGGGACATCATCCCTTATTGAAAACAAAGCCTGGCGTGATGCGTGTATGGGTGGTGAACAGGTCTTCCGCCCACTGAAGAACGAATTCTTTCGTCTTGGACATTCAAATCTGGTGCTCACAAATTGCTATGGACCGACCGAGATCACTGCCGCGGCAACCTTCCAGACCATTCAACTAGATAGCCCAGAAGTTTGCCAGGATGGGGATTATAACACCAATCTTGCAGTCGGCAAAGCTCTACCAAATTACTCTGTCTGCATTCTCGATGCAACTGGTCACCCTCAACCCGTTGCTCACAATGGCGAGGTCTGTATTGGCGGTGGTGGCGTCGCGACAGGATACCTCGGCCTTCCTGCTGAAACAAGTCGCAAGTTTATCACCACCGATAACGGCCCGCGACGGTATCTCACTGGCGACAAAGGTCGCCTTATGCCCGATGGTACGCTCCTATACCTCGGGCGTCTCGACGGAGATACTCAGATCAAGTTTCGTGGCTTGCGTATTGAGCTTGAAGAGGTTGAAGCAGCTGTGATCAAAGCTTCAAAGGGTCTGATCTCTGGTGCTATAGTTTCACCCCGTGGTGATATTATTGTTGCACATGTCACTTTGACTGCAGAAGATCATGGAATAGACCATGGCAGGTTACTGGAGATTCTTTCTCGCGTCAAACTTACGCCACTTCATTCCTGCTTCAATCATGGTTATGTCGATCTTTCTGACCACTTCCAATGGTAAGATTGACCGGAAAGCAATTGCAGCTTCTCCAGTGTCGGATTCAACATCAGTTTCCCAATCTCCAGCTCAAGACAAAATGACTATTGGCGAGGGCGAGCTTCGCCTACTCTGGGAGCGCGTTCTTCCTAATTTTGGCAAAACTGGCCTCATCGTTCCATCATCTGATTTCTTCTATCTCGGTGGCAACTCGATGCTGCTCATGAAGCTTCAAGCCGCAATAAAGGAAACAATGGCGCTCAACGCCTCGACTCGTGTGCTTTACCAAGCTAGCACTCTACGAGACATGGCCCAGGTCATTGATCGGCTTCGTCGGGAACAGTCTATCAATGATTCCGGGCACGACATTGACTGGGATGCCGAGACTTCCATTCCCAAATGGCTCGTTAAGCAGCTTGATGAGAAGCCCCTGTCCCAACGCGCCCAAGTACCGAAGAAGAAGGGCATCGAAATCATCATGACAGGTGCTACTGGCTTCCTCGGCAGCCATCTTCTTCAATCGCTCGTTTCTTTGGATGACGTTAGCAGGGTTCACTGTATCGCCGTTCCAGTCGATGATCAGAATGTCTTGTTGCAAGACGACAAAGTGGAATACTACACGGGACTAACCTTGGGACTGAGCATTGATCACCGTGAGGAACTCGCCAAGTCCTTGGATGTCATTATCCACGCTGGTTCAAGTGGACACTGCCTCAACACCTACGCTACTTTACGTGCCCCAAATGTCCACTCTACTCAATTTCTGGCCTCCATGTCTGTTCAAAACTCAATTCCTCTTCTCTTCCTTTCATCCAACCGTGTCGTCTTGCTTTCTGGTGATGAATCACCACCTCCTGCATCATTTTCCAAGCTTTATCCTTCAACGGATGGAAAGGAGGGTCATATGATGAGTCGCTGGGCGAGTGAGGTCTTCTTGGAGAATCTGGTTGATCACGTTCGTGGCTGTTGGGCAGACAAACACCCATGGACCGTTTCCATCCATCGCCCCTCTGTCGTTATAAGTGACCAGGCTCCCAATCCAGATGCTCTCAACGCAATTTTAAGATTCTCTGTCTCAATGCGATGTGTCCCTCGCCTTGGCAGAGTAAAAGGCTACATGGATCTAGCATAGCTCGAGGACGTCCTGGCTGAGGTATCAGAAACGGCAATCAAGTTTGCTCGCGGCCAATCTTCAGCATCTGGCAGTACAGCCTCAATCCAATTCAAACATCATTCTGGAGGTATCAAAGTGCCTACTAGTGTGCTATGCGAACATCTGCAGAGCCTATTCAAGACAAAATTCCAGGAGCTTGGGATGAGGGAATGGCTGTATCGAGCATCCGAAGCTGGCATGGATCCATTGATCACAGCTTCCATCGAAGGCATTCTGGAACATGATGACCCCATGATATTTCCATACATGGGCCAGTAATGTGAGTCCAGTATATGTGCATCACTAACTAGTCTTTTTTAGAATGAGTTAACTTACAATGCACTATAATGGGATTGAATCAGGACTAAGGCTGGAATTTCTTCTATCCCAGCCAGAAGGATAACATAAAGAAGCAGGTGTTGGACAATAGGAGCCGCAGAAGTGCCACCCTGAGTCCAGACCACACTTGTGCAGTTTCAATTGGATTTGTAGCTAGTACTTTGTTCTATAATACACGATGGACATGCATCGGCCTTTCTGTTGCTTTTGGTAAAGACGGCGTGGCCTGGGAGACCGCATGAGTGCATTCGGAGGTGTGAAATATGCCCTCGTCTGTACTTACAAATCACGCAGACTCATTTGACTTCAACATCCGAGTATATTGAAGACTACCTTTTTGTTTTGATCTTTCGACATCGATACTCATTGGATGTATGTATACATGTCGTTCTTGCCGCGAGGCTTTTTACAACAACATGATCAAGGTAAAGTGGCCTCGAAGTTTCAAAGACGAGGGGGCAAATTGGAAGAAAAACGCTGAGTTTTGAATGAATACTTCCATAAAATACATTCAACGATTCATCAGCCGCGTTTATCCATCCCATTCGACAGTTGCTTCTCCCACTTCCAATTCTTCGGAAATTCCCCATTCCTCAACAGTGCCTTGTTCCGTCTATCGTTGAATTGGAGTTCTGAACTCATGGTAGTCGGCGGCGAAGTATCGGAACCTAAAAACAATTTTTCCTTTTCGTTAACCCCACGTGAACGTCACCGGTCGGCTAAGCAGCTGCGGCGCCAAGGAAACCCCGAAGGGAAAAAAATGTGCCCGACTCTCTCTCGCCAAAGCTTCTCGACACATCAGAAAGATGACAGTTGTCTTCATGACGCTTTTTGGGCGCAACCCCAGATCCGCGTTCAAGAATTGGTGCTTTCATCATCGAAGATCCACCCGGGTCATTGAGAAAGTGCATACCTGAGATCAAAAGCTCATCAGTGATGAGACACTGCTGTGTGTGTCGAACCGGGCCAAGGCTTGGCGATAAAACTATAGCGTATATGTCTCCTGAGATGACACCAACAAGATGATATGGAGGAAAGAAAAGAGACGGCAGAGAATGGAAGACGGCCTGATGTCGTAGAACAGGGTTGGGAAGATGCAGCTCGACACACTGAGGGACGCTGGGCTGAAGAGCAAGACTAGGTATGAGGAAGAGGAGATGAAGAGGATGAGAATGGAGAGATGCTGGAGCACAGTCGAAGGGGGGTTTTGTATTCGAATGCAGTAGGGATTGCACTTTCCGTATTTTGTCATGATTGAGAGTGATTCCTACCTGCAGGAGGGATCAGGTATACAAAGAGGAAGTTGAGCCCTTAAGATATGAGTCTTTCGTCATGCCTCTTTCTGTCTTGGCAGCCAGACTCCCATCCCTCTCATTTTCTTGGTAAAGGGGGGCTATAACTGCGCAGCCGCCCTTTGTTTATCTACTAAGTTGCCTGTCGACCTCAAGAGGGGGCTGTCAGGCGACAGAATCACTGACCTCGACATTTAGATACTCAGGCCAACTCCATTCTAACTACCAAGGTATTTGTAGAGAAAACGTGGTTTCACTACGCCAGGTCCTTCCCGCCTCCTTTCGCCTCTCAAGCTCTTTCCTCTCGTTTGCAGAGCCTTGGAAATCATGGCAATTGCGAGTTCCTCCGCTGATAGAAGGTGGCACTCCTCATCTGCGTGTTGCCTGCCGTCATTAAGCGCACCTTGGCCGCCCGTCCCCAGCGCCGCTTCAACTCTCACCGGGCACGTCTTAGGGGAAAGAATTTTGACGTACCTACCTATAACGACTAGGTACCTAACCTCAATCGCATTCTATGCATAACCCAGGAAAGACTTTGTTGTGCGGCGTCATGTTACCTGCCATCCCTCCGGGAATACGTGATTCTCGATTATGGCCCTTCCTTCTTCCTTTTCGTCCATCACACTTTAACGTCCCTGCTTTCGCATGCCGAGTGCGAGGTTTCTTTCAAGGGCTAGAGTTACTGCATCATGCTATACAACGGCGTCAACCCTGATCTTTGCCCTGTTCTTACAATTGAATGCATAAGTATTGTTTGTTATTGTAGGCCTTGTTCTAATGAAGAGCTTCCGTCTTGAGATAGTTTCAATTTCGAGATGTTATACCTGGAGGTGATGGAGTTGAAAGTACCTAGCTCCAATGCGCATCTTGCTCAAGCACCTGGTGCCGCTCCTCGCTCCTTCTACTTTACGCCTCAGGCTCCCGCTATGTGAGAGATTCGCAAACCTTCCCCCTCAGAAACAAGATGCAGCAAGAACAAACGGCTTAAGCCCAAGTGCATCCCTGGAGGCGCCGCAAGGTATCGATTTCCATCGTTCACTATGGCTAGAGCAAGCAATAGAGTTTCGGGTCAAATCCGAAACGAACGAAGCGTTAACCAAGGTCGCATTTCTGGCTGTGGTACTACAAAGTTGAGTATGCTGTGATAGGGCAGATAATCTCCGAGCATACAAAATATACGTTTGACTCGATGAGCGTGGAGAAATTCCATGTGCCAAGTTTGTTCCGTTATCTTATTAACGCTTGAGAGAATTCAAAGTCAACTGTTATCAATCCCAGAACAGAGATGAAGCATGGAAACAGGCACATATTATGGATTGATACACTAAATGCGTACAAAGAGGTAGAGCTAGCCCGAAGAAAGAAAAACAGAAATGCTATGTCGATCTCGATCAGAGAAAATGATGCCAGTTCAAGATGTTTTGAGGACACATTATGCTGAGTATTTCTACGCTAGGTACCTAGGTAGGTACCTAGTTGCACTATTACTGGTGAACGCTTTTCAGATAACGTATAATAATAACAAGACTGTGAATATCGACGTGTCGAAGTCTTGTTCATAGTTCAGGGCCCAAGAGTGTCGGCTTTTCTCAGCCAGCTCAATTTGGAATTTATGGCTGTGAGTGTTCGCCCAGGCAATAAATCGTGAAGTGTTCTCGCAGTCCTTCCATCTTTGTTTGCTTTTTCCAATACTTCGAACTCGCTGTCGGTCCAGGCTCGCACTTTACGAGCCTTGCTTGCTAAATTGGCGATCGGAATATTATTCAGTGTCTTCCTGTTCCGCTTCCGACTCTCAGCTTTCAATAGGGCAAAGCGTTCTTTGAGCGACTGTGCAGTCATGTCGGGAAAGTGTTCTACTGCCAGTTTCTTCCATGCTGCTTTCCCTGAGCTAATGGCCACTTGACTCTGCAACAAAATATCTTCTTCGCGGGTCCAAATATGCTCCCTCGCTTTCAGTTCCCGAGATTGAGGCTGCCTTTCCCGTCTCTGACTCTTAGGAATGCTCCTATTTGCTCGCTGATTGAGATAATCGGCGCAATTCGCACACCTCGCATCTGCCATGAATCCCGTAAAGGAGGAGCCAGGCACGCGTGCGACTGCACATGTAGGATTCCCATAAATATCCGCGTTCCCTGTAGCGACCCATAGTCGATGTTGCTTGCGTAGATGTCCACGCTCTGAGGATTTGGAAACACAACTTGATTTTCGTTCTACATTATGTTTCGTGAAATGCCGGTGGCATGTCTGGCATCTCCGTGGTCCGATTGGATTTCCCGCTTCCACCAGGCGGGAATGATCTCGTTCAGACGTGTCTGGTTTCAGCTCTCGTCCACACACCATGCAAAAAAATACTTGTCGACTAGTGACTTGTCCGACTATCCCTTGGTGAATCGACAGCGCTTTGTTGAGTCCATCACCATTAATATCGGGCATGTTCACCCTATCTCGAATTCTGTCGTAAAGTTCATAACAAGGCTCTGGGTTGTGCCGCCCTGGTGTGTTTCTCCCAACAAAACTCCCAATCAAGGCCATAAAGATACCTTCCAGCAAAGGCACATAGGGTTTGTTGCGAGAATCGCGATCGAAGACAGCCAAAATGCGCAGGTTTTCATCGGTTCCTTCTTGGCACAGTTCTTGGTGATGAAGATGTCTGCTTTCCCCGCTAGTTTTTGTCTTAGCCGCACTAACGTGTCGATCCAGACGAACCCCTCCGCCTCGGTAATCAACTGAAGAACCGACATACTTTCCACGACGAATAATGTGATTTGTCTTGCGCCGTACGAAGGGATCATCAGGGTCGTCCTCCATTTTCCATCGTATTGTACCGTCAAAATACACAAGCCAGCGTGCCCGATCTCTAGCAGATGGTTCTGGCAGAGCGACAAGGTCTTCAAATTGGGTCGGGTCTTCCCAATAGCGGTTTGGACTTGTGGGGGTATAGCGCGGAGCAGGAAATTCGTGATGGAACATGCACTACTTGTGTTGAATATGGTGTAAAAACCTGTTGACATGGCTCTGTCACCTCGGCACAATTTCTTGTAACTGGGATATGGAACTTGACGAGGATAATCAACTAATTCCGTGACAGCATCCAGCATCCTTTTCTGGAAACGGGCGACATTGCGTGAAGTACTTGCGACATGTCCAGCGAGATGGGGGTCAATTAAATCCGTGATAAGATCGATAGCGCATGATTCCTGGAGATAGTCTTCCTCTAGACCATCTGTTATTTTCAAATCAGCTTCAAAATCGGTTTCAATGTCGACTTGAGAGATGAGTTCTTTTTGAGTAGTATCCAGGATGCCCAGAGTTGGTCCATTGGGTATTGTGTGGCGAGATGTTCCATGTCTTGTTGGTTGGAGTGTAGCTTTTGTAGATTCTGGAGTACGATAACTCGATGATTTGGGAGCCATGTTGTCTTGCGCCGCACCTTTTAGAGGAGGTAGCGAGTGTGCTGCACACATTTCTAGCGAGGGCTGAGTCAATAATCGTTGATGGTGTCAGGGAGACCCATAACGACGGTTGGTTTTCGATGAGATGATACCCTGAAACTTAATCGTGACGCTTTCGAGCAGGTATCAATTGGGGTGAACTTAAGGGAGTAGAAACGGGGTGTAATATTTATTGCACCTTCACGATAAAGGGTATAACGAAGGGTCTGGAGTTTGCCTATGGAATTTTGTCTGCGTGTTTGTAGGGCCTGAGGTAAATACAAAAGACTTAGAAAAGTGTAGGATTCCATTCTATGCTATCTTTATTGTCAAGAGTCTTGATAATATAGAGCGGAATAGACTTTTCATCAGAAGGGTATATAAGTTAAAAATGTAGTACATCTTTCGCCTTCGGGCATTTGGTCAATTTGAAACGATACAGAGAAGATGTAAGTCTGCGCTCAAGACCATCGGTTCGAACCCCAGTTGCTAACATTTGTGTAGTAGCATGGCCCCTGCACTAAGGATGGTAAGCAGTACGCTACATATCTTCGAGCCCTCTGCTAACAGGTTCATTAGACACGCTCAATCAAAGAGAAGCTACCAATTTTTTTCTTCTTTTTTTATATTATTTTCAAATTTTAAAGTACCCTGTATTATTATAGAAGTACTGTATTAACACACCTGCCTATCTTTATTTTATACTACAGAAATTAGTGTGAAAGGGTGTACCTCAGGCCCCACACCTGGTAGCCTGATCCTACCTACCTATGTACCGGCGAAGCTCTCTCCCACCCCACTGCGCACTGCCCTTTTCACAATCAATCCAGCTGCCGATGTATTTACCTGACTGCGTCCTTCGCCATGTCTGCTGAAACTGGTGAACAATCTAAAAGTCCAAATCTTGAATCTGTCCTTCAAAGCTGGGTTGCTACTCACAACGGTCGACTTTGGCAAACGCCAGAGGAAACGAAGGCCCTCACAGAGGAAACAGGCTTTACCAAGTTGCAAGTCAAGAATTGGTTCGCGCCCCGGCGGAAAAGCGCAAAGGTTGCATTGGAACGCGGGCTATTGGAAAAGCCCACCGAGTTCATGTCGAGATACAGCGTTCATGAAACTAAAACTCTTAGGCAATTCTTTGCTACTATCGCTGAGCATGGCTACTTGCCTGAGACAGGCAAATCCTTGATTGCTAGATCAACAGGGCTTAGCACTAGATCGGTTGTCGATTTCTTTGATAAGTTTCGACGGGATCCTCGTTTTATCACTCTCATCACGAACATGCAAAGCTCGACCACGCAATCTGATGCGACACAGCCTATCAACATTCCTGCCTTGCTGTCGCCCACACTACCAGCCTTCATTCCCACACCACCGCAACAAGCCGAGCGAGTCACCAATCTAGGTGCTCCCATTCCTGTTATAAGTGCGACATTGCCTATTATTCCGCAACAGTCGAAAAAACGGAAGCGCAATAGCGCGTGTCTACAAAATGACCACATGTTCGCGTGGCATCGAGGTCGCCAGGTCAATCTCACAACTGAAGTTGAGCCGCTATTGCTCAACCACCCCGGCGTCCAATCTACTACGTGTCTCAGTTAGGAACAGAGATTGATAGGTTTCTTAACGCCTCATACTGTTTCCGCCAGCCAGCTCCAGCAGCAGCTACATTGTTTTGCCGAACCCAGTGTAATTCCTGATCTGATTTTCGCACTTGAGAGGATTCCGTTCAAGGAGAACGGGACTGTTGATTTCGACATTCTGCGGACCTCAACCATGCAGCGGTTCCCTCAGGCAGCAGGGGAATACGGTTGCCCTTACTGCGATAATCTATACAAAGAGGCCTCTTTGGCTGCGGCTCATTTGCACTCCCACACTGGCCCATTCTTCATTTGCTCAGTACCTAACTGTCGGGCGAATGTGGGAGAGATCCCCATGACCCACAGGAGCATTCGATATCATATGGAAGAGCATGAGAAAAGAGGAGATATCAGCAACTGCCTGGCGCCTCCTCTATCTCGGCCTAGTGCTAAGGAGCATTGGCAACAAACACCTCAGGAGATTCGAGAATATATTTCCCAGCTATTGACCCAAAAAGCCAGCACCAACACCACACGAGAGGACCCACCGCGAATCGTGAATGAAACAGAGTCCAACAAAGAAACCAACAAATGGTTTAGGGCTTTGAAGCAACAGGCTATTGCTTCAGTTAAGGATGGAATGGCGAGAGCGACGGATATATCAGAACAAACACAAGTTCAACTGCTGTCGTACAATCTTGACCAGATCGAGAAAGGCAAGTTCCAATACAAGTGTAAGCCGCGACACACGCTAACATGAGTGATCAGGGCTTTCGTCTGGAGTTGAAGCTGTATTCACTAACTGGGGCCGGAAATGCCTCGGTCCTCGCCCTTCCTTGCAGTGGGTAACAGAGAAATGCCCACGGAATGCTCGTTTAGCATGGGCTACAGCAAAGGTCAAATCAAACCGAGGAGGACTAACCCTGGACTTTGATATACGGTGCATTGAATGCGCTAAGGAGTTTGCACTTTATGAGTTCTTTCAATCCTATGGCGTTCTGTCTGATGACGATGATACTGAAACGATTTGTAGCCAGAGCGATTGCTCTCATCCCCGGCTGTATCGTGCACTCTACTGTTCAGTCCATATCCTCTATAAGACGGTATCATCATCCAAAACCAAGGTTGACAAACAGGTCCACCAGAATCTCGTTTCACAACTAGTAGAGGCAACCGGGGTCTGGGAACTAGATGAGTGTTCGAACTTTGAGGTGTTCCTGAACAGACAGCAGCTCCCCAACGCGCCGAGATTCTTCGCTCTGGATCTAGAAGGACATATTTCAAGGAAGCCCCCTACGGTTGAGCAGGCCGCAGCTGTTGACATTGATTCGATACACAACGAATGTGAACAGGTCTTGTTCAATGTCAACATAAGTAATCCTGCAGTCCCCGCAGCCCCAGAATCCGAAACTCAGGATTTTGTTGGCAATCTTCTCAACTTTGGGCCTCGAGATTATTGGCAATACAACAAGGAAACATTATCGGGAGAGCGAGTCAGTCATATGCGAGCAGTGGCCATCATTCAAGAGAGTGGCATCACGTGTCAAGACTTTATTGTAGTCTGGCATAAAAATTATGCTGATCTTAATGCGTTGCGGTACCTTCTCTCGCAGGCTGGTGTCCATGGAGTTCTTCCTCCGGACGATCATATTATCCGGCTCAACTATCTTTTTTCACACAACCTCAACCTTCCCAAGGGAGTTACATGTGCTCTTGAGTTCCTGTTCAGCATCATCTTTCCTACACATCCACTGCGGTTCGTTCACCACGACGCTCTGATTGACAGCAGGAAGACTGCCCTTATGGCCTTATTTGCAGAGAAACTCTGTAAGAGTTAAGTATTGTTGTCACGAGGGGTCAGCACCGCGACGCTCCTTAAATTGCTATCCGGTGGTTTACAGGCGTAAATTTATGGTTGGAGGCTACTGTATATGGAAAAATGACAAAGTCTATAGAACGAGTATACCTTTAATGCGACAGTGGTGGTGACGGAAACGAAAGGAGCAGAAGAAGTCTCAGATGTTGCAGAATTAATACCCTAACCATTTTCACAATCAGTGGTTACAAAAAGAACCTACTACCACAGCACCCATATCCGGCATTATCAACTTGGACCGTTGGCGAGAATCTTGACACATCGCCAGGAGATGCCCATAGAACAAGTTGCACCCTTAGTGGATTTACCAGCACTGTCTCTCGAATGATTCTCTGGACATGCCTTGGGCAATCGAAAGCATGGCGCCACAGGAAATTGTGAGATCAGAGTTAAGAATCATGCCCTGACCCATTGCCGAAGCAGTCTCTTCTTCGGCCCTCAAAGCCCGGTCACACAGCAAGCCTTGAACCCTACTTTAATTCTTCGTGCCGCATGAAACGTTCCAAGAAAGGTACTTCGTGAAGCAGCATCTACTGCCGAGGATCCTGTGGATTCTGACGAAAGCGGGCTTCAAAAAGATTAGACTCAAGCACTGAGAAAACTTTTTTGGGGCTAGGGTTATTGGTAAGATCTATTAAGGAATACCTAAAGTTATTATATTTAGGTAAGATTTAAGTAGTTCATATCATGTTATTCACAGAGGTATGCCCCACAAGCTTTCCGGAGTCCAAGGGAAGTGTGGAAATAGGCTTATTGTTCCACAGCGGGAAGGAGATCAACCGCATTCCATTCACGAGATGTCAATGGGACTGGAATGTAAATTTCAACGTCACTCCTTAAACAGAAGAACTGGGTAATGTGTATTTATATATCATCAAAACGAAAGAGAAAAAAAACTTGTTTGCAGTATCGCTAAAAGTCGTCAGGCGTCATAGCCGCCTATGAAGAAGGTTCTTTATCTATGGCAGTACCTTTCAGGGTCGTATTCAAGTAAACGCATTCGTGACTGTATTAATCATGAGAATGATGACTGAGCATTGAAACCAGATTCCGTTGATCCATCACCCTCGATTGTCTTCCTCCAGTGTTCGGGTCGACAGACGCAAACCAGAGGGAACGCTTTGATCTCGCCCTCTACTGCCGGTGAGCTGTCGCGGCGGCCCGACGCGTTCGAGACGCCACTATCACGCTGTGCTTGTCGTCGAGCCTCCCACTCCTCTGCCCGTTCATTGAGCATCACGCCTGTTGCCCAACCATCATCCCATATACCTACAACCTTGAGCATATCTCCACGTTCCAGGGCGAATTCATCGTTTGCGCGTGGTTGGTATGCCCAGAGAACAGCAATTCGATCACCAGGGTGGATATCATCCTGAGAGTAGTAGTCCTTAAAGAAAGGCAGCTGCTCTGATTGTTGGCTAGCCACGCCCTGAGGTGACGAGAACCCCCCAGCACTAGATGGGGACTGTGGTACAGAGCTACCAAGGGCCGAACTGCTTGATAGGGAGCCATGTCGTCGAGGTTTAGTAGGTGGTGGCCGAAGTACTCCGCCTCGAGTTTCTGACGAGGGCGGACTTGATGTAAATTCGTCCGAAGACGAGTTGGCCCTGCGTTGATATCCTCCCACAGCCCCAATCCCTCCAGCCGCTGATGAAGTATCCCGGTGATGCGAAGGTGAATTGCCGGAATGCCCTTCCAGGGCAGACATGCGTGCTATACGTCCACCCGGGAGAACTTCATAACCCTGAGGAGCGCTTGAGGATGTCGCTTGCGCCATGGTTGTCGGGCCCTGCCGGGCGGGCGAGGGCTGATTAAAAATGCTGCCTTTAGGACTGGTAGGTCGTCGTCTCCTCCTGAGGCACAACAGAAGACCCAACGCGAGCAAGCCAAGACCAGCCAGAACTCCAATAACAATCCCAGCAATTGCTCCGCCACTCAAACCATGACCTCCCTCGTCGTCCTCATCGCTTTTTGCGCCATTCCCACTGCCTGCGGATTCGGTAGCTGAAGATGTTGGTGATACTCGAGTAAATGTCATGGTGGCAACCAAGGTTGGTAACGTCACATCTTTGCAGCGCTCCTCGGCATTGGAATTGTAACAGCAGGTGTCGGTCGAGTTAAGGCCGCCTGAACCACAATAGGAACAGAGTCCTACGGTACTGTTGCCATAGCCACAATTCTGCGACTCGTTTTCAATGGCCGGAATGCATGTCGAGGTGTCCAAAGAGCCTCCAGGAAGGGCGCAGTTAGTAAAGTCTGCTCTAATCAATTGGAGCAAATTGCTTGATGGCTTCGAACAGAGGTCGTTGTCTGATGTCAAGTAAGCCTCGCTCTGAGCAAACTCAGCGCAATTGTCAGCGCAAAGGGGTCGCGACTGCGATTTTGAAAGACCACAAGGTCCAATAGAGTTCTGAACAATAGCATTGCATAGTACAGTCGTCGTGAAACGAGCATACAAATCACTGGTATTAGTCAACTGGACGTTGCTGCACCCGAACAGCGATTGATATCTAAGAGCCGTCAGTATCACTCATACGGGTCAATCCCAAGGTTTGACTTACTGCCTCTGCACATAATCTCTCTGAACATAATTCGAAAACTGGTTATCAAAGGATGCTCTATCCGAAACATATCGCAAGAATGGGCTATATCCATGTCAGCATATTTTATGGCTTCAGAACCAGAGAACTCACAACATCTCAGGAAGGTTTTGTCCGGTAGAGATAGAAGCAGACGCAAATGCCGGGCAAGCCTTCGAGTCCTTCAAAGAAATACAATCCTGGGCCGAAACGAGCATTGGTGAGGTAGAGAGCAAGGCAGCAAGACCAACACTTTTGGCGACATGTTTCCGCGACTGATGAGCCCGCTGGGGGGACGTGTGTTGATTGAGCGTAGCCATCTGGAAGGTTGAGTTGGTCCAAGTTTGGTGATGTCTTGAGTTTCAATAACACCTAGGTCATGGTCGTCGGGGTAAAAACAAGAGATGATTGCCTGATTCGTCGGAGATTTGGGTCGCAGCGGTCCAGAGTGGTCGATGCAAGTCGGTGGAGATGTTGGGCGGTTAATAATCGTAACCAAAAACTGCTCTCCTGAGCAAACAAGTGAGTGAGTGTGAATGCGAATGAGTGATTGATTGATTAGTAGGTTGAAGAAGTCAAATTGTCGAAGCGCAATCGATTTCGTGATGTGGTAAAAGGATGGTAACAGTTGGCGATATTAAATTACGATTAGTTTTCCACGAAGGGAAAGAGCGAATGTCGTAAGCGAATGAAAGAAGGTGAGATGGTCCTCGAGAAACGCCGTTTCGAGAGAACGAACCTGGAAGTTCGGTCCTTTCGATTGTCGTTCAGGCTCGAGTTGATTGAGCGCGTGCAGTTGAAGACGAACCAGGCAATACGCACACTGGCTGGGCACGGGTGGGGAGGAAGAAGAAAGAGAAGAAGGAGTCGGGACTTGACACGAGAAGAGATCCCAGCGGCTTCAACCCAGACGGACGCGACGGATGGTGGTGAAGAATAACCCCGGTCGGGATATTAGGGAGTGTGACTGGCTGCGTTAGGGCAGTCAAGCGCCTGGGGTGCCTTGGTCCGATGATAGAACCTAAGATAACGCGCGTGCGCAGAGGAAACAGAGAAGAGAGAGAACGGCAGAGAGGGAAGCAGGGATTTAGATAATCATGAAGGACCTCAGTCAGGAAGATCAAAATGGACGAAAGTGGTGCCGGCGCCTGGTGTTTGGACCCCATGCTCCTGCCCAAATAATTGACTGGAGGGGATGGCGATAGCCAGGGTGAGTCAAATCGTTCTAAACCCAAAAAGGAATAGACCAGGGACAACGGCAAAGTCTCAGGTGTATCTTCTCTCTGAGATTGTATGACTCAGGTACTTTTTCCTTGCCAACTAGCCTGCTATGTTTAATCTTGGGGAACAAGGATAGTAGAACGGAAGCCGAGCAGGGTCATCTAGCGTCATCCGCGTCCACCACTTAAACGACGTCTTGCATGGCCCTTACGGGCCGCTATTTATCGCTAGATGACCCCATAAACATAGCATCAGCACCACGTTGCTGGGTCTCCATCACCAGTTATTGCATTAAACCTCTGATGATCAGGTCAACATTCGCTCTGGCGCTGGAACACACACACAGAAAACAATGCTCACACAAACTCGTCCCGTTGGCTGAACCTGCAAGGAGGCTTTTCAATACTTGCTTGTGATAACATCTCGTCTGCAAGTCATCGTCATTCTTCCCCCTCACATCAGAGCTTGGCCCATTTATGTCTCGACTCGGATCCAACGTTTAGCTTTCCTATTCACAATTGCGTTCGGCTCCACGTGCACTAGTCAGACTCAGAAACTTGTGAAACTTTTAGTCCACTCAGATCTCATTGACAAATTGCTAGCTTCCACCCACGCCTCCTTGCGTTGATAGCTCTGTTGCACAACCACGCACAACAGCGAAAACAGGTTTCGACCCGATTTGATATGGTTTCGTCCAGGCAACCAGTATCTGCACCGTCACTTCATCTGTTTATCGTTGCACACATGATGTGCGGAATCTGCAGCCAGCGTTACTTGCAAAGCGGAAAAACAAAGCTTGGTGAGAGAGAGAAGCGCGCCCAAATGGAAACGTCTATCCAAAAATGGTTCAAGACAAAGGAAACACATCGGATGCAACCCTCTCACCGTTCTGCCGTCCTACCGCGCACCCACCAAACCTTGGCCCTCAATTTGATGCGCCACTGGCTGAAAGAGCCCCAGCTAAATCTTTAGTTTTTTTCGAGATTGCATTTTCAACGTCCCGTCCGAACTCTGGCCAGCTGTTCCTGTCACCAATACATCTCATACACATATCTCATTAGACTCATTTGCCGTATTCAAGATGAGTAGTTACCCTTCCATTGTTGTAGCCAGCCAGTCCAACGTCGCATCGCCGCGCAGAGTAGCATTGTGAGCTGCTTGTGCCTCTTGCGTGCTCTAGCGGAGACCATGTCATATGCGACACATTGTCGGTATTAGGGGACTCTGGAGTGGCAATGCATGTATGCACAAAGTGGTGTATCATGCTGAAAATTGAAACGCATAACACAATGCGCCGAGATTTCGATGTTAGAACATCACTGCCTCCACTGCCATATTTCCATACTACGTACTTGGATACATAGTAACATCCTTCTCACTTGATAAGCAAAACATGACATAAAAAACACAGGATTATGCAGACTCGTATATCCAAGCAGTGCTCCAATTATAACTCTATATATTTGCTAGCAGATCGGTACGTATAGAACAAACTCGGGTTCCTGCAGATGTAATTTGCGACCCATGTCTAATCCCTGCTCTCTCTGGAAGCGCGTTTCACTTGGGCTAGGGACATGATGAACTGCTTTGTCATGCCACGATGTGACCCTGTCCTTCGTTGCTCTTTGGGGAATGCTTCTTTGGAAGCGATGCGCTATCGTTGGCCCAAAGCCTCTACCGATCAAGCGAAGTGAGCTGAGTGTTAGTGTGTCGATCAAAAGCTGTTGTCTGTATCCGTAAAGTAGAATGAGTTTGAGACATTTTCATGATCATACACTTGCGTTCCCGTTACGAAGCCAGTAAAAGAAGGAGTTGCTATGCCGGTTAATCATTATCTGTGGTTGATATGCCTGAGCGCCGGTTGGGTCCCGTGATTGGTCTGATGAATATCTTGTGCTTTTGAGGCTGAATGAAACCAAAGCGTGTTCAACCCGTATAAAAATCTCCAATAAACTGATGAGCCAATCGCATTCTATGATTATAATTCGTCCTGAACTTCCAATAGTTAATAATGGCTGGGCTTGCGTTGTAGATCTATCATTGGCAATCCTATCAAACTTCGCAGGATGGCATCCTAAGGTTGAGGAGCTTTGTACATCTAACAAATATCTTTGTGTAAGATGAGGCAGACTAAGTTTATCTTTATAGAATCTATCCTTGTAATATTTCGAGTTCTACTGTGTTCTCTGTAGCAGGTTAGTACTAGTTTAACTGGTAGGATTGCACTCCAAATCAACTACCCTAGAACAAATTCTATCCGAACATTATGACTTCAATTGTCAATCAGATACTGATTATGGGACAGGAAACAATGCCGTTATTCCATATCAGCAGGAAAATGGTGTCTATTTCAACACAAAAATATCCAATATCTCTTATGAGTATTGATGGAGTTGCACAATCTGGTCCAAATGCCGGATTGTTGTACCGAGGCATTTGCGGGACCATGTTCCTTCCAAGTTTGGATACCTAGGAAGGTACTTGTCGACAACTCCTGCACAATCGATTCGAACAACCGTCCTAAAATTACGAGATAAATACACATCATGACCGTTATAGAAACACCAAAGCTATTCACACCTGTTAAGGTCGGAAACAATGAGCTTAAGCACCGAATTGTGCTTGCTCCCCTGACACGGCGACGTGCAGATGAGAAGACAGCAGTTCCGGCTCCTTATGCCAAAGATTACTACGCTCAACGGGCCTCAGCTGGTGGCCTGCTCATATCTGAGGGTACCTTCATCGCCCATGAAGCGGGTGGTATGTCCCGTGTACCTGGAATTTATTCCGAGGAGCAGCTTAAGTCATGGAAAATCATCACCAACGCCGTTCATTCGAAAGGAGGCACCATCTTCTGTCAAATATGGGCTCTGGGTCGAGTCGCAAATCCCAAGATCGTCCCAAATGTCTACAGTGCCGGATCTATCCCCTTTGATGTCAAAGGGAATGGGTCGATGGAGCCCCCTGCCAACTTCACTGTCATGACCGAAGCAGACATGGATCGCTTTGTAGGCCACTATAGACAAGCTGCTCTCAATGCTATCGAAGCTGGATTTGATGGAGTTGAGATCCATGGAGCTAATGGATATGTGAGTCTTGACTGGACACACTTCACGTTTCACATAACTGACCTTTCGTATAGCTTATCGACCAGTTTGTAAGTACATATATGTTCTTCCAGAGGTTGACTAAGACCTTGATAGCTCCAAGTCAACAGCAATAATCGCATGGACTCATATGGAAGCAGCTTTGAAAATCGCTTCCGCTTTCCACTGAGAGTTCTTAACGCTGTTTGCGACGCCATTGGCCCCGAACGTGTTGGGATCCGTATGAGTCCCTTCTCTCGCTTCCAAGGCATGAGAGAGACCGAGCCCTTGACTCTCTTCATTTCGTGGGCGGAGGCCATAATCAAAGCTCAACCATTTTTGGCGTTTATTCATGCCGTTCAACCTCGAATCGAAGGAGGAAACGATTCTCTTGACTCACATCCCAAGGAGAACGAAACACTTGCTCCGATTCGAGAAGTGGTTAATAATTCTGGGGTGAGGTTTATTGTCGCCGGTGGCTTTTCGCCTGGATCTGCGGTAAAGCATGCCAATCACACGGATGATCTTGTAGCTTTTGGACGTCACTTCATTCGTAAGCTATGTTGTGAGAAAGGGGACAGAAAGACGACTGACCCCTGGATAGCAAACCCTGATCTACCAGCACGAATTCAGAATGGCTGGCCATTGGAAAAATACAACCGTGCACTGTTTTACACGCCAGATGAAAAGGGCTATACCGAGTAAGTATCGATATCTCTTGCCCAGCCTTGCTGACCATCGTCTATAGCTATTCTGCCTACAACCCTGATGAACCCAAGCTTTGATAGATGGGATGAGATATATCAACCATGACGACTGGTCCTGCTTAAGCACCGAAAAGTTTAATGAGATTGGCTAGAGTATGATGTTGATAATCAGAGTGTTATCTTGAACATAGGTTGTAACAAAGCTGGCCAAAGGCCTTGAGCCGGAAGAAAAACGGCATGAGAGGCCGGGACTAGGGCGGGGGCGGGGGCGGGTCGTAGATACTAGGTAGCTACACGTAGTAAAGAGGGGCAGAAATCTATCAAGGCTCTGAGCTTCACCTTCTTGTGAAACAAATTAAAATCAACAATGGCTGACGTCAAGGCGAATGCAGAGGCCCTTGTGCCCAAGTTCAAGCTCGAACGTGTGCTCAACCAAGGTACACACCTCATCTCTTTTCACTCGACCCTCGATCAATGAGCTGATGCAGAAACTCTCTAGATCAAGCAGGCCGTCGCATCTCCCTCTACGGATCCATAGACAACAAGCCAGCTCTACTGATCCTCGAACGCGCCCCCTTTCCTGCTTCACAGATCTACCTCGCCGATGTGCCCGCCCAGCTCGCCCACCTAAAAAACCTGGGCGCAAACGACATCTATCACTGGTTCATGGGACGAAGTGGCGTTGAAACGAGCAAGCCCGGCGACGATGACTTCTTCGCTGATCTCAAGATCAACCTTATCTACCCATGCACCGAAACCCATGTCAAAAAGTACAGCAAGCAGGGCGTGCGGTTCGTGACGGAAACGCCAGAGATTTACAGGGACCACATTCGACCGTATATGCTCAGCAAACGGGAACAAGGACGACTTAATTGGGTATTCAACATTATTGAAGGGCGTAAAGAAGTGGAGGACGTCATCTATAGAACAAAGCTGGGTGAGGCCGGTGATGAGGGTTTCCTCATGCTACCGGACCTCAACTGGGACCGCAAAACGCTCGATGCGCTGCATCTGCTGGCGCTGGTCGAGCGCCGGGATATCTGGTCGCTGAGAGACCTCCGCAAGAAGCACATTCCCTGGCTGCAGCACATGAAGGCCCGTCTCATCGACGCCACTGTCAAGACGTACCCATCTATTGAGGCGGACCAGCTGAAACTCTATGTGCACTACCAACCAACATACTACCACTTCCATATTCATGTCGTTCATGTCCAACTCGAAGCGGGGGGGACGCAGGCAACGGGCAAGGCGGTCGGGCTTGAGAGTATTATGGAAACGCTGGGCGCGATGGCGGGAGACGAGGAGGCGGGGATGGACGGCATTGCAATGAGCTACACATTGGGGGAGGCGAGCGAACTGTGGACTGAGATCTTTGAACCACTCAAGTCTAGCGGCGCAGCTTCTCGATCGCAATGATTAGGTCATTGACCCCGGCGCCGTTGGGGCAGTCGGTCCATTCGCCGCTATCGCGAATGCAGTAGATCTTGTCATCAAGACGAATAGTGAGGCTCTTTGTCACACCAGCCTATTATAGTATTAGCGTGCAAAGTATTAGAAACAAATTTGACATACATCAGCGGTTCTCTTGATGCTGTTGCGTAAGAGACTTAAGCCATAAGCGCCATCGTCCTTGACAGCGCAGTCGTTAAGTCGCTGGAAATCGATAGCAAACTCGAGGGCGCAGTCTTCGATGAGGCTTCGTTCGGGAATGTCGTCGTAGTCGCGGCTCAGACACATGATGAAACCGAGATTGATCTTGGGTTCGGGGTAGAGTTCGCGAGCGCAGAGCTCGATGATGTTACCCATACATTCTGAAGGACCGTGCATACAGTCGACGCCGTCGTTGGCAGTTGGTCTAAAAGAAGGGATGGTGAGCTGTGCCTATTAGGTGGGAATGGGTATGAACATACTTGCCGATGTAAGATAGAGTGAAGTTGACCTTTTCATGGGCACGCTCCATGACTGGGAGGACCAATAGTTCCAGACCCTCCTAGGAATAGTGAGTAGCTGTGATCGCAGCAACATAAGGCTGAAATGTTTACCTTTGCGTCAGGACATTTACTCATGATGTGCGCCTCCAGAGGAACAAGTCGTTCGGTTGTCTTGACATCGTCACTTATGGGTTTGATGATTGACGCGTTAGCTAGAGGCTCGAAGGGTTGCCATAGCCAAAAGGTGAATGCGACGCCGATGATGAAGGTAAGTATTAAAGTAGATCGACTACGACGAATAGAACGAGGCGGCGACATAGCTCGCTGGGAGGAATGTTTCTCATCCATGATAGATGGGTGATGTTGATCAATAGGTTATCCGGGGAAGGTGGAGGAGTGCATCACATTCACATGCGGCTCGATTTATCCTAATCTGGTTAGGGCTATTTTGGGAGATAAGCCTTAGATGGTACAACACATTGTGTGTATTATTGCAGGGTATTCATACTTACATTTAGGACTTATCTTGTGAAGAGAACCTTATCAAGGTTCAATTCCATGGTTACTGTGGAAGTTTAGGGATAAGCTTCATATTGAGGCAAGGAAAAAAAAAAACCCCAAAAAACTGTGTTCTTCGTCATGTTGCCTAGCCCACCGCTACTACACTCAGATAGTAGGTGTATTACTGATTTCTGGATTGAGGCCGCTTGTTTAGTTAGTCCATAAGATTGAGAGAGCAGCTATGCGCCTTGTTAATAAATTTGATGTGAATGTTATTGTGGTTTTTGCTGGTCAACCGCATCCTTGGAACATCCCTAGCAGAGAGAGCTGCACAGTACCTACTGTAAGTCAGCCGTTTCAGGGGTTTAGCGGGGCACTGAGAGGCTGATGAAAAGTAGGTAGATGCTGACCCCGCAAGCAATCGCGTGTGATTTGATTTATCAATCGATTCCGGATGGGATGCATGAGAATGATATGACATAGGGAGACAGATATTCTGGGTTAATTTCTAACCATTACCTTAGCCTCAAAACAAGCTAAGGCAAGAAGATAGTACATCTAGGGCTTATTTCACGTCATTTCATCAGGGTGCAGCTCCTATGCGCTAGCGTCTGCACTGACTGAAAGGTGAATAACTTCTCATCCGCTTTCTCATGACTTGTGATTCGTCTCTAATTCAATCTCAGATTCACTGCTTATCAACGCCCCTTTCTCTGTTCACGCGCTATCTCTTTCTATAAGAGCATCTACCACGTTCTTTACTTCTGCACACGAAGCTTATAGTTCCCTTTCTGCCGGCGATCTTCGATCCACCATCTCAACCTTCGTCTACCTAAACACGATATCAACCATCTAGGATGATACCCTGACATTGTACTTCAATCAACTTCAGTCAAAAACACTACCGGAACTGATCGCGATATTAATCAAACCATGGCCTCCCATCTATCGATCGAGGAGTTTTTGGAACCTTTCTCTGTCGACATTGACAAGATCAACCGACTATCTCAGCTCTTTCTCAAGACGTTTGAGAAGCTTGCCGCCGACTCTGAGAACCAGTTCTTACCTACGCCCATATCCGAAGCTATTCTACGACCAGAAGCTAAACGAAAGCAAGGGTGGTGAGTCCTTTCTACTCGTAATTTAATAAATGAATATTCGGACTGACATGAGTTGTAGCCACTTGGCCATAGACATGTTAGTCATGGATCTATACAGTCTCTATCATCCCTTTTATAGCTAACTGAGAATAGAGGCGGCACAAACTTGAGAGTGGGTTTTGTCCAACTCGGCAACGAGGCCGCGTCATCTGACCAAACCAACGGCCATATCACCAACGGATCCGACGACACCTCATCTACAAGGCATGTGAGAAGGCTTCTTGAGAAATCTTGGCCCATCGATGAGCACCTGAAGAACGAAAATCCGGACAGTCTCTTCCTTTGGATTGGTATATGCATCGCCGAGGTTGTTCAAGATGGATGCGATACGCTGCACCTACAGACCGACCAGACATTGCCGCTCGGCGTAACCTTCAGCTTCCCCATGGTACAGCACTCAATCTCACAGGCTACACTCATGCAAATGGGCAAAGGGTTTGCCATCTCATCTGACCAGGATCTGGGTGACCGCCTCACCGATGGATACAACCGCGCGAAGTCACCCGAACTGCCGTCCATTCGAGTCGAGGTTATTGCCAATGACTCGGTATCAACACTTGTTTCTTTCATCTTCAACTTCGATGAAGGCTTGAACCGACGTGCTGCTATGGGTCTTATTCTTGGAACGGGTTGCAATGCAACTGTCCCATTGAAGCTGAGCCAGCTCAACTCCTCTAAACGCCCAAAGAGTGTTGCTGCTCGACCTGAAGAACGAGTGGAAGATGTCAAGATTGCGATCAATACTGAGTGGAGCATCAACGGCACTGCACCTCCCCTACACGAAGTTGGGTTGGTCAGCCGATGGGACGAAGTGTTGGACGCGCAAGGCGAGTTGAATGGCTTCCAGCCACTGGAATTCATGACGGCAGGCCGTTACCTGGGTGAACTAGGACGAATTATGTTGGTCGACTACTTGACAGAACACTTGGGCATTGACTCAGAAACGTTGCCCAAACGACTGCTCCAACAGCACAACCTCACAACGACCTTTCTGAGCCACTTTAAACCCCTCCGACTACCGGCCCTTGTTGCAACGCTGCAGCAAGAATTCCCCGAATCATCCGGATCACCGCCATTTGAGTGGAATGAGGCCCTCGCTGTTGCAGTATATCGAATTGCCAAGGCAATTGAAGTTCGAGCAGCTGGTATTGTGGCAGCAGCGACACTGGCTCTCTTAACACTGGCCGGGGAAATTCCAAAGGAAAGATCAAAAGCGTTGGATCGGGACTACGAACTCGGTGTAGGTTACACAGGAGGATGCATTGTTCACTTTCAGGACTACCTGCAGGACTGCCAGGACTTTCTGGACGAGCTTCTGCGTAAACGATTCGGCGACGAGAGCCCGTTACGAGTCGTACTCAGCCCATGTCACGATGGAGGCGTTACAGGAGCGGGCATTCTGGTGGCTGCAGCATCTGAGAGCAAAACGATAGAGTAGTTGTGTATTTGTGGGTTGCACATTGCATTGGGGTGTTTGGGGGCGGCTGGACCGCTTCGGTAATTGATCTGTTCAA
Source organism: Fusarium austroafricanum (assembly GCA_012932025.1). Lineage (NCBI taxonomy): Eukaryota > Fungi > Ascomycota > Sordariomycetes > Hypocreales > Nectriaceae > Fusarium > Fusarium austroafricanum. The sequence goes on along the minus strand of JAADJG010000264.1, from coordinate 656 downwards.
CTTGCACATGATGGGGGATTTGGCTGGGGTGTTTGCGAGCGTGAGCATGAGCATGGGTGGTTGTAAGCCGGGGTTAATGAATGAGGGGAAGAGGGGAGGTTGAGATACGCTAAACTTGATGATTGACTGTTAACTGGTTTATAGAATTGACCACTTCATATTCTCACGAGTTAAATTGTATCATCTGTTTGAATAACCGGATAGTGCTAGCGATTCTTACCTAAGGTAGGAATAGATTTACCCTATCTCTACGGTACCTAACTAAGTGAAGTTGACGGAGACTCCGATATACAATACTGACTGACCCCTCCAGTTCAAACCGACTAGTCTTGCAGCTTGCATCCGCAGGTGACTCCCCTTGTGCCAGACCCGTTGACCGGCATAGTCACAATCTATAATATGCCTTTGACTCACACTCACACTCACACTCACACCGAGAACCTCTTGTGGGAGATGCCGCATTTCTAATCCTGACATGTATTATAAAGACACGAGCCGGGATCCCGACGGATCTGTGGGGCGCACTTTGTTGGATGGATGTATCCGCGCAAAAGTCTTCCGTGATCACAGCTCCACCTCTCGACATTGCGCCCCAGCGTGTTTCCTTTAAATGTCTTTTGTCTGATCCTTTTATTCCATTTTCCTTTCCCTCCCCC
>JAADJG010000263.1:0-54019 GCA_012932025.1 Fusarium austroafricanum | reverse complement strand
GTCACATAGTAGTAGTAGTAGTAGTAGTAGTAGTAGTAGTAGTAGTAGTAGTAGTAGTAGTAGTAGTAGTAGTAGTAGTAGTAGTAGTAGTCGCATTGTTGGCACCATGATAAGACCCACGTTATTTATTAAAGGTGAGTAAATTAACTAGCTAGAACTCATACACACCCCGTAGTTTTCATGCCCAAATGTTCCTTCCTTAACATACCGTCCGAATATGTCTTGAAAGACCAGAGATGCCTAAGAGCAAAAAGAAGAACCGAAACTTCTTGTGTTGAAGGGAAATAGGGTATATGTGCTGGGAAAAGGGGGGCAAAGGGGGATATAGGCATGAAATATAGTCGAAATACCGACAGCAAAGTGGTAAAAAGCCGATGAAGCCATCGTGTTGCTAACAAAAAAATCCGCTTCGCACTCGTCCTTTTGGGATACGTTGTATAATACACTCTCCAGAGCTTTCATCCGTGTTGGTACTGCATTTGTCAACTTTTGTTGAGGGCACCAACTGTTGCTCGAACCAGAGAGAGAGACTCGAGATCACTCGAGATCACATAGTTAGATCTCTCCGTCGCCCCATTCCATGTAGGATGAGTCATCGGGAGGGGGAGCGCGGTAGGCTCCGTTGGAGGGAATGAGGTTGGGGTATCCAGAGCCAACTGAAGCCATCATGTCCAGACCAGAGTTTCCCATCATATCCAGCTGGGGCTTGCGCTCCACGTTGCCAAAGATAGAAGTAGGGGCAACAGTAGTAGAGGGGGGAAGCGCAGCAGGAGGAGCAGCAGCATGAATAGAGACGGGAGCTGGGGTTGGAGTAGGGGCATCCTCGTAGGGAGACTCGCTGTCGTGATACTGAGCGGAAGCATCGGCGATAGTAGCAGCGGCCTTCCGGGCAGCTGAGCGAGAAGGGGTCGTGCCACGGGGAGTGCGTCCGGTGGTCTTGACCTTCTTGGATGGGGTATGATCCATGTCATCGAAGTTGAGCTCATCTTCGTCCTCGTCCTCCGAGGCTGAGCGCTTGATGGGGTTCAAGGCAGGAAACGAGGTCTTGCGCTTAGATCCCTTGGCAGATCGACTTCCAGGCTGACGAGAAGGAGTTGGCTTAGAAGGAGTGTTGGGAAGACCAGGGCCAGAGCCGGTACCAAGGTTGAGGCAGTTGGCGACATCGCCGCCATTGTTAGCGGCCTGACGAAGTGACTCGGCGTCCTTCTTAATAGTGCGGAACTGAAACTGGATACCGTCTGCGGTAGACTGGCCAAAGTACTTGGCGATGTCTGTAGTAGACAAGTCAGTGTGAGATCTTAAGGTGAAAAAGAATATTGTATAGAGATAATGAGAGGAAGCACGCAATAAGCCAGGGAATCGTACTGTTGTCAATAGCTCCCTGTGTTGAAGGGAGGAGGTTCTCGTCGGTGGTGAGATCCTTGACATCAAAACCTTGCTCACGAGCCTTGTGAATGATGTTGACCGTAGCCCGAACTTTACGGAATCGATGGTTCAAGGCATGATCTGTCATATCAGAGCCGTAACAGGCGGCAATTTCTGGGGAAGAGTCAATCTTCCTCCTGTAGACTCGAGATTATGCAGGAAAATGGGAGACCCGAAAGGTCCTGAGACGCTGAGAGGACACATGGGGACAAGGGCAAAACGATAGGAATAGGGAAATGAGCCTCTTACCCTTATAGTTCCACTTGACCTCAGGATGTGCGGCCACGATGGCGCGAACCATGCGGGCCTGAGCCTCGTAGGTCTTGTAGTTTGCTTTGGCATTCGCGGGAGCCATGATACCGACGTGGATATGACCTAGGGACTGTGTCAGTTGGTTGTAAGTAAAAGGATACGTTTATGGCGCCTTTGAAAGATGGCAGATATTGAAGACGAGTTTGTAATACTGAGGGGATAGATATGTGATAAGGCGTAGGGAAGCACAGCAAGGGGAGCTGACCTTGACTAAAGGATTAGATGGCGGAGTATCTGCTGGAGAGATGAGCTGATGCGCAAGAGACTTTACTTTGAGATAATGGAAAGGAAGTGTTAAAGAGAAGGAATATGAGTTGCAATATGGTGCTGCGATTGGGGGGTGAAAAGATGTGGAGGATGACACTAGAGTATGCGGGATGAAAGGAAGAGACGAGAAAAAGTAATGATGATGTAATGAGAAGAGAAGAAAGAGGGGGAAGAAAGGAGATCTATCACTGCCTACCTTGGTCGAAATAGCAATCAAGAGGTGAATGATATGACGAAGTCGCTTGCGATAGAGTTACAAGGCGAGATGTTAAAGGGAAGAAGTTAAGGTGAAGACGAGAGAAGGCCCAGGGGATATATAGTAGGTTGGGTTCCAAGAGTGATTCACGATCGAATTTAGTGAATCCTAAGATTAGAGAGACGAGAAATTCGGTGCACACCTAAATGAGTTGCGCTACTATGTCCGCGCGGAATGAATAGTAGTTGAGGAAGCGATAGTATATCAGGCTGCGATTTGGGTCAGTTGCTGGGCGACCGACTATGTGAAAGCAAAAAGAGGTGGCCCACCAATCACAACCAAAAAAGAAAAAAGAAAATGGAAACAAGAACAATAAGAACAGAACAGAGCGATGCGAGGTCGTTTGTTGAATTTTGAGAAATAAATCGCAAAAGAACAATGCGATTAGGTGATCCATTGATCTTGTTGTTTGTTGACTTGTGAGGTCTGTCTGTGTAGGTAGAAACTATGGTGGGTCAAGCTGTGCCAGTGCCACGACAGTGTCACACCAGATAAGACTCGACAGGCCGCAGTAACAAAGAACAGATACACAGTGCACAGTGACAGTCGAGTTTGCAATTGGTGAAATACGATTAGTAAATATTGATGTCCGCCCTGAAAAGGTTGACGTTAACAGACACTACAAATAAGGGGCTGGGAATGAGAACTGGGCAGAGAACGTGGCAAGGTGAGGCTCAGATAGCGCAGTACTTGATGCCGAAGTAAATGCACCTGTGATAAAGGCTGTTACTAGATGAGACATCAAGAGACAAGAGTGAATGGACATTGCGTTACATTCGTATTAGTCTATATGCTACTTTATCTCATGTTGATATTGCTCTAGATGCGTATTTAGCTGCTTGATATACCCCGCACACATGTACCCTGCTACCAAATCCTAACGGTGGGCAAATGCGACTGGAGCTGAGGGTGGTGAGGCTTGGTCTTGTGCCTGTTTCAGAAACAAGCCAGGGTCCCAAAGCCGAGACCCGGTAATCGCTAGGCTTGCGTAATTTGTGGGGTCTGAGGTGAGATGTAATCGAGATATGAAGAATTGCTGTCTTGTTCTTTGTCGTCTCTGAAGCTTGGCTTGACTCTTCTCATCCCATCAAAGCTGGCCTTTCAACATCATCATCTCCACCGGGGTTCGCCTTTCATTCCATCTCTTTCAGGGACATCTCTTATCTTCCTGGCCTTCCCGACCACTCGTCTCTGTAGCAGCTTTCACCTCAGATAGACGCATCCAGATCCAACATCACCATCATTAGATCAATCATTTATATAATCGTGGAGCAAATCGGCTTATTTGGCCTCTTCGGCACCAACAAATGGAGCAGGTCGTCGTGTAGGGGTGAGGCTCCGGCTATGGCTTCGAGTTGTTGACTTGGGTGCTTCCCATTCCGCCATGGGGTGCTCCTTGATTTGGACCGACTCCTCAGGGGCGTTGTACAGCAGGTACTGGAAACCGAGGAAGAAATCGCATGAGGCCTGGAACATACCAGAGATTTTGAAAGACCAGGGGATCTCGGACTTTGATGTGAAGAACCAGAACAGCTTCATGGTATCACCACCAATCCAAGCAGCTAAGACTGACAATCGTAGGCCCTTAGATGATTTGGATCGCATGTTGACCAAGATCTGGGGGATAGGGAGAGTCGCTTCCACGCCAAGGCCAATGCATCCGATAGCGTTCGCATATACGGCATAGAGTCCGGGCATCTGGGAAAGGAGGAGTTCCAACACAACAAGACCAGCAGCAAAGTACATAATTGCATACCAGTATCTGCAGTCAATTAGACAAAGACGAGTCACATATCCAGAAGTGGGCAACCTACCGTCGAGGAGATCGCCATTGCCAGAAGTTATAGGGGCGCTGGAAACCCATCAAACTATCATCAGTACCGGCAAAAGGCAGGCCAGCCTCACCGCCCTTGGTAGGTGGTGGTGGGCGATAGTCGAGAGCGACTTTAAGAAGAGCTACTTGGACGATAACCATCAGCAGTGACTGGAGGAGTAGACTCGTATCATATTGCGCTTGAGGCCAGTAGAAGATCCTGTGTGTCGGAAAGCGCGGGTCAGCTAGAATTCGCGCCAATCGAAAAAGAGGAATCGAACCTTAGGAGAGACGCGACAAGCATGATAAGAGGAATGTCGAGAGAGAAGCCAGCGCTGGTTTTGTTTCGGTACATGGAAATAATCTGGTCGGCATAGGAGAGGATGGGCGACATGACGATAAAGAAAGGGGCCACCCAGGCCGTAAGGTCCAGGACCCATCCCACGAGACCTGGCTCCATCTTGTCGTTATTCTATCGAAGAAGAAGGGGGTTGATTCGGAAGCGCAATGGAACAGGTTTATCGTTGATAAGAAACTCGACGCGCTGGAGGATCACGATGGAAACGAGAAGGTTTGTGTTGATGACGACGACACCTTCATTCGAACAAGAAAACGCTGTAGATGACCCAAACTAGCCAATCGATCGATGATGCAGAGAAGCGAGTGATGCGAATGCCGGAAACAACAAGAGGCTGAGAAGAATACTGTTTAGATGTGAGAGACAAAAGTCCAAGTGAGAAGAGTGGTCGAAGTGGGTGCCAGGGTAAAGGGGAGACGCAGAGTTGGACTTGGGCAGTTTTGAGAATGGCCATTCTAGAAAGATTTTAGACCAATCATGGCTGGTGCTGATGTGGATGTCGGTCATCCCCGCTGAAGGTTCAGTGGGCAGAAGCTTGACTGGAGGCTCTGTCTGGAAGCCAAGCCCCTAATTCTGCCCTGGCATGTGGGAACCTAAGACAGGGCGGGCCGTGGATCAAATGCGGCCGTCAGTACATAGTTTGCCAACGAGAGGCCAAAACAGCTACATGGATGGGCCCGACGACCTGGGATAAGTTCCATTTCAGGGCATATGCCCAGTTCGGATTGGCTGCTGATCTCCTAAGCATCAAGACACGCGTTCCCTCTGTTTTCGTATCTATTAATACATTGCGTGATGGTTTCGTCAATCTGCGTGAAACACACTTAACGTGGCTTGTTCGTCTTGCCGGGCTGTCTTGGATACAGCACCAATTCTGCTCCTGTTGACAACTAGCGGAAATTGCAGCGGAGTATTAACAATGATCCTCGGAATGCTTTGGTCAGTGCTTTCCATCCACGCTGTCGCTATACAGGGGTCTTTTCATCCTTGCTTGGTTGACAGCAGCCACATGTGACAAGTTTCCATTTTGAGGCATGGGCAAATGAAAGCTGAAGCTCAAACTGGCTCTGCATATGGCTACCCTCATAAGCCTCTGAGATAGGTTGATGTCAAAAAGGTGGTCAAGGTGTGGCAGGGCTCCAACATGTCACTCATTGGTTGATTTTCGCTCCTACTCGCAAGTTTCAACTGATGGTTGACAAAGAGAGTCTTTCGGATACCACGAACGAAGTGGGCTTTGCTTCGGCTTGTATAAGGAACTCATAAATAACAAACAGATTGCCCAGCAGGTAATTGACGAACTGAGCAAGCAGCTTGACCTTGGGTCAAAATGATCCTTCTCATCTCAACAGGGTAAATTAAGTTGAGTACTAACAGTGCCGCTTCTGGCAGTAAAGGGCCTCTCTGGGTATCTCCAGGTTTACTTCACTCGGCTGACGTTGGTTTCTATAGAACAATACGATAACAAACGGACGCAGCCTTAATGCCTAGATGACTCACAAAATCCCAAACTCAGCTCTGTCTTTTCACATATACCTGCACTATTCTCAAGTGCCATGTGTGGTTTTGTATCAATAGACATGGAAGATGCAGGCCCTACAACTTCTACACCGGAGGCTTCAAATTATAACTAGACACCTTAGCAGAGAAACCGATGTTAAGGATAGTCAGAATCAATGACTCTGAAGAACCATAAATGAACTTATAGAAACGGGTCTTGGCCGTTTGTTTCCTATGTTGTGCTTTATAGCAGACTTGCTTCCAGTTTGTAAAGGTTAATGGATGTAAAAGAAGCTTTTCTATGTATGCAAAGCAAGAATCATATTAATTAAAGGGATTTTTCGGTAATTACCAAATCGAAGTCTATCTGTCTTTGATAAAATCAGTCGTTCTCTTATTCATCTCAGACCCGAGGTGCAACCAGACCAATATCAGGTGCATCATCTCATCCCTTGACTGGGAAAATAATCAGTTGGCATCTATTGTCCCTTCTCTATTCATCAAATAGAATCAGCTATTGATGCCCTATTGTTTTAAATCGACGCAGCGCCCCGACAGTGGCAGTCAGGTACCTGATTGTTCCCCCTCTCCTCTTCTGTCTCCTGGCACTGTCAGCTCCAGGCTATATAATCACCATACACTCCCCTCACACTCTCCCTCTGCACTCGTCACCACCGCATCTGTGTTTTGTCTTCTTTGAACAGATTGATATTTCCTTTCCCTTCACCCACAGCTCACATCAAAAGCACCATGCAGTTCGCCCGCGACCGCCCGTCGAGAAAAGCGGCACCAAAGAATTTCAAGAACCCTGAGAGCGATTCTGATGATGATTTCATCGTCACCCCTCAGCGCTCAGTTTCAACCACGCGCGCTACCTCTGTTCAAGTCAAGACTAGAGTTCAAGACTCTAGTCTTGATTCCAGCAACAAGAGCACCCTCACTTCTCCTCTTGCTAATCTCAACAAGTCTGCTTCTCTTAGCAAGCGAGCTTCCGACGATGATGAAGGCGGCTCTCCTACAAAGAAGCCAAAGGTTGTTCTTAAACTCAACAAGTCTACCAACGCCAGCAGTGTCAGATCTCCGGCGCATCCAGTCACACCCACGCCTTCGCAGATCGAAGTCTCACCACAACAAGCTATGAACGAGGCCTCTGACATGCAAAGTCTCCAGAGCCTACATAAGGGTCTCATTTCTTTCCAGAATAGCGTCAAAGCGACCCTTCGCGTGACCGAGGTCGGTATTGAGCTTAACGAGGCCAAGAAGACGATTGCGTTGCTAGAGAAGCGACTACATGAGGCCCAATCTCCCAACGATACCCAGGCTAAACTCAAACAATGCGAGGAGAAACTCGCCAATAGTCTGAAGAAAGAAGAACGGATGCGCGATGACAACGTTGAGCTCACCAAAAAGCTCAAGGATTCGAAAGCCTATACCTGGGAGTTGCGAACGGAAATAGGCAAGATGATGGATGAACAGGACCCAAATTTGAACGATGCGTTCAAGATCACTGATGACGAGGCCGACCACGAGTGGCGTGGTATCGCTTTTGACATTCGGAACTTCGTTTTCACGGTCCTCACAGTTCAACCTTACCGTCTCACTGCACCTCCTGGAGCCAGCCACAAAGACGTTGAGGCTCTCAAGCAACACCAGAAGAAGAACAAAGACTTGGCTCCCTATCATTTTCAGAGGTACATCTGGGAGTGCCTTGTCGCCCAAGTCTTTCAGGCAGGAGCAAGCACTTGGGGCGGCCCTGCAGGCCAACCTTTCCATCGCTTCTGTTTGGATATTTCTAGTATGATCCTGCCTTGGCCCCTTCTATCTACATGATTGTGCTAACATGTTCTCAGAGGTCAATTTCGATGACATGGAGGAGCTGAGCCGAGTCAAAGCCCACACAGCCGAATTGCTTAGCAAGTCCTCAGATGTCGATAACGCTAACAAAATCAAAGAGATTGCCAAATCAATGAAGCAGACCTTGACAATTTTCATGGACTCCAATCAGGTCAAGGATGCTGGACACCGTCTTTGGCGCATTGTCTGCCGAGCCGTCGAGTTGAACACCAAGTTCTTGAAGTCTCGGGCATTCTTCCTCACAGACTGGCTCAATTACGAATTTGAATGGGAAGACCTCGACGTTCAATACAAGAGAGGAGACCCTGAGAGAGACCCTGAGGTGGAAATTGAGATCTCGCCCCGATTGAGCAAGATTGGAAACGCAGATGGCCGCTACTTTGATTCGGACAAAGCCATGGTTATCTGCAAGCCCGTTGTGACTACTTTGTATGGATGAGAGGTACGGTGACCTGTGACACGAGAGTGTCTTATCATGTTCGGGCTGGAAGAGAATATCCCTGAGTTGCTCGTGAAGATGTCAGGAAGATAAGGTTGGCTCGAGGGAGGTTCAGGTTCAGAATGTGTGTGACGAAACCAGATGACATTCTCTCTGGGTCTTGTCCAATAATAGAGACAAGACACATGTACCAAGGGTGGATAAAAACACTCTGATCTTTAAATTTTGCTTTTGTTGATCTAATAAAGAGGTGCCTAGGTACCAACCTCTAGATACTACCTTATGGAGTACTGTACTAATCTGAAGTTGAGCTTGGAATGTGGGCTACACTAACATCATGGATGCCTCAGGCCCTCACCTCAAATGTGTTGGACACCGCTCAATCAAGGGTCCAAGCCACACACTCTCTCTCTCTCCCTGTCTTGGCAGCATCAACCAAAAGTTCTGGCAACTTTTCCTTGTCTAATTCTCCTCTAATAAATTACCTTTCTATCCCTAGATGATCCCGCACTGATAATAACCAATCAAAAGGTAGATCCCCCTCTTCCATGATGAGCCTCCTCAACTAACCTCAATCGCCCGCCACAGCTCTACCTTATATATAATCATGCCTGCTATTGAACAAGAAGCGCCCGCGTCTATCGCGCCCCAAAAGACAACCCCTACCTTCAACCCCAAAGATGTGACTGTCATCTTCGTCCTCGGCGGCCCGGGCGCTGGTAAGGGCACCCAGTGCGCCAAGCTTGTCTCGGATCACGGCTTCTGCCATCTCTCTGCCGGCGATCTTCTACGCGCTGAGCAGGAGAGGCCCGGTTCTCAGTACGGAGATCTCATCAAGGATTATATCCGCAACGGCCTCATCGTCCCCATGGAGGTCACGATCGCCCTGCTCGAGAACGCCATGGCCGCCGACCTCAAGGCCAAGGATTCGCAGAAGGGTCGTTTCCTCATCGACGGTTTCCCCCGCAAGATGGACCAGGCTGTCAAGTTCGAGGAAACTGTCTGCCCTGCCAAGCTCGTTCTCTTCTTCGACTGCCCTGAGGATGTCATGGAGTCTCGTCTCCTCGAGCGCGGCAAGACCAGCGGTCGTGCTGATGACAACGCCGAGAGCATCCGCAAGCGCTTCCGCGTTTTCATCGAGACCAGCATGCCCGTGGTTAACAAGTTCGAGGAGGTCGGCAAGCTCCTCAAGCTTGATGCTACGCCCCCTCCCAACGAGGTCTACGCCAACACGGAGAAGGCCCTTGCCGAGAGGTTGGGTTCTGACTTTAGCGATGGAGCGATATAAATCGAAATGCATATGCTTGGAAGGAGATGTCTTGGAGTCGGGCCTGATAAAAAAATAAAAACCACTAATATTGCTGTTCCTGAGCCTATAAAAGACGAACACGTCGCGTATAGAACAATAATAGAATACTCTTGATTATGATGTATGAATTCCCGCCGATATTGTGCAGTGGTATCTGGAAGCAGTTTGTTTCTCTTAATGTTGCCATGTGAAAATTACTCCAATGCCAACTACTTTGCTCACTTAAAGGGTATATCTAACTATCATTACCAAAGCCAACGCTTGCAATATTGTCTATCATACCATCCGAAGCCCCCAGCCCTGACAAGCTTAACACAATCAGTTGTCGTCATACATCTTCATCAAACCAGCCTTAATATTCGTCATTTGGTTTCTGTGCATTTTCTCACGATTCTCCAATGCTGCGATACGCTCTTGCAGGGTCGCAATCTTCTCATCCTTGGCCTTGAGGTTCGCACGTGCGGAATCACGTCCCAGAATAATGCCCTTGGTGCGGCGCGCTGCGGTGGCTAGAATACTCTGCACAGACAATAAAACATTGGGGTCGATCTTTTGGCCTCGCAAACGGTTCGTCACTTCGTCTGTCACATCGAAACTGGTCTCTGGGGGACTGCTTGACGGGGGTTCCTGTGCTCTGGAGGGCGTCTTAGAAGGCGTCGTATTGGCCGAAAGAGTCGCAGAGGACATCGTATCCGCATATCTTGAAGGGGTGTCTTCAAATGAGACTTGCTTCTGTCTTTTAGACTCGCTGGTGGGAAACAGTGTGCGCGACACAGAGGGAGTTGGCAAGCCTGAAATGACGTCGGCTGAACGAGTGGTGTTGGGTGTGGTAAATCGTCTTTGGGCAGCCTTCTCGGCGCTCTTGTCCGCGATAACGGCCATCTGCCGTTCTTCATCCGATCCGATGTCACTGAACTCGTCTTCATCCTCCTCAAAAACATCCCTTCGTCTCTTGGACGATCCGCGGCTGGGTGTCTCGACAGCTGCCGTTTGTTTTGGGGGAACTGAAGCCTGGGTCCGATCCCTCATGGACTTTGGCATGGGAGTATCTGGTTCAGGTTCTTCTCCGGACTCTGTGCTATCAGCAGAATCTTCATCACTCTGTCGCCGACTGGGTGTCACTTGGTAGCCATACGACACAAGAGACTGCTGCGTCATGGGCGGTGGTTCAGACTTGGCAGGATCACTCCCACTTCGGGACGCCTTGAAGCCAGTCTCGCGAACTTTGGCCTCATCACGCCAGAGGAAGAAGTTACACTCGTCGCATTTCCAGAAGAGCTTGCCGCTATTTAGTCCAGACTTCTTGACCTCTCGTAGTGTAGCCTTTTGACGGGGCTCGCAATTGCCTTTGAGATGTTAGACATTGAGCGTTGAGGGAAGAAAGTTGTAACTTACACCACCAATGCCCGTCGCTGTAACGGCCTTTGGACATACGCTTCTTCTGAGATCTGGGCGTCTGAGGGTCTTTTCGATTCTTGGACCGTGGTGTTGACACCATGATGAAGATGTCGTTGGCGTAGCAACCGGGCAGTGAGAGACGGTATTGGCAGTGGTGGTAAAATTCAATTATTTTCTCTGGAACCAAAAAAAAAAAAACGATGTCAAGGAGAATAGCTCAACGTTGAAGCGGGAGCTGCCGTTGGAGTATAGGATACCTAGGTTGGTTGGTACCTGATCTTATGCGGGGTGCAAGCCAGCGCTTAAGCATGAGGGCTGAACTGAGATAGAGCGAGCATAACGTAGGAGGCTGGTTGGGTGGGTGGCTATTGAACCAACCATGTTATTTCATACCAACCGGAACCAAGCAAAGATATGTAATTCGTTCTCTGTTTCTGTACCAATTACAGATCTATGCTCTTTGTCTATCCGTCATTTTTTTTTTATTTTTACCTAATTTTACTGCGTACTTATAGTCCCTACGCATCCATGATATATACCCTGTACCTACATCTAACTGCCGTTATGACTGGGCCCTGTTCAACGGCTGGCGCAACCCCGAGAAACACAGACTTGCCATGACCATCCGACACAACCACCAGCTTTAGGTGATGAACTTGCAGTAACCAGAGTTGATTTATAGCCAGTCTACTATTGATATTGAGTTGACATTTGGCCTCGATTACCTACCTACCTATGCCATTGTCAGTCACGTGATCATAGGCTGAATCCTCGCCTGATTTTGTCATGACGCTCTCACGCCTCAATACCATCACACTTTGATTCATTTTTACAGACTTCAATTGATTAATTGCCTTTACTCAACTGGCTTTCAATCTCACATTTATATCTAATTCTACTGCATGAGCCAGAGTAACTCTCCATCCTGACCTCACTCAATGGCTTCTCGAATGTCCTTCTTATCTGGGCGCTTCATCGCTTCAGCCTCAAGACTCGCTCCTCGTATCTCGCCTTCTCTGGCTATTCAACACAACCGGTCATACTCTTCACAACCTCCGAAGCCCCGTCGCAACGATGAGGTCAAGTTCTGGCCTTTCTTGGTAGTCATTTTAGTGGGGACTGGGGGTTATGTTGCCCTTGTTAACCGTCGTAATGGTGAGCTTGCTTGAGGTTTTTATATCTATTCTCGAAATCTCATATAAAGGGACTGTGCATTGACAATGACACAAATCCCATTCTGTCTTGTCATTCTTTTTTGTGCCTATCATTCATCATTCTAACTCAGTCATAGGACGGATACATAACCCAGATCCTCACAAAAAGTTCACCTCCTCCTTCTAATGTTTCCAATCTGTTGGAGATCAAGGCAATAAAACATGTACAATATCAAACCTCACAGCACTCGTCGCATTCTAAGACTGCCTCTGTTCTTAACATGCATTCATTTTTGATTCTATATTGAAGAAGAGTGCCGTGACACCATCTTCGCCTCAATGCTGGGAAGATAGAAGACCAATATGCTCATGAAACCGGCTACGCCATTCGCAACCCTTCGTTCGCTGGATTCTCTCACTCTCATGTGCCCAACGACGTATTAACACAAAGCAGGTATAACAATGTCCCCCATTCCCAGAAAAAGCCCCCTCGTTTTGCTTCCCCACGACTGCTCTGATTCGCTTTTCGTCGTACGTATACTGGCATTTCCCTTCTTGCGTTGCGTTGCGTGGTCTAGTCGTCATCTTCCGTTCTCTCCCGCGGCTCTCGGGGTTCACGAGGCTCGCGAGGCTCCCGGTTCTGGTTCTGTCGGCGTCGGCCACCATCCTGGTTGCCGCTCACGCCGGCGTTAGCGACCTTGCGCTCCAACTCTTGGATCTCACGCTCCTTCTGGGCTTTGGCGTTGGCCTGCTCTTGACGCAGGACGCCTAGGACGTTCTGCAGGGTTGTTCTCCAATGGTCGACCCGGTTGGCCAACTCCTGGTACTGCTTCTGACCGAAAACACGGTATGTGACCTTGTGGACGAGAAACTTTTGGCGTTGCTGGGAAAGCTTGCCTTCCACGAGGCCGGCACGGATCACGTCAATAGCCCACATCTCAATCTCGTTCTCGGGAATCTGGAGAGCCTTGGTGATCTTGGAGTACTCAATCTCGCGACTGGGGGTGGAGGCGGCCAAGCTGGAGAAAGTCAGGAGGCGCATCTTGCGGTGGAGCTTCTCGTGATCCAGCTTCTCCTTCTCAACCCAGCCCTGGTGCTCATCGTTGAAGTCGTTGTAGTCCTCGAGGTCCTGCTCAGCAAAGATATCAAGGAGTTGTGAGTAGACGGGGTGTGAGTCGCTGAGAGCCTGAACACTGAGAATGCCCCGAAGATCTTGGAACAGGAAGTGGTTGTTGGAAGTGAGAGCCTTCTTGACTGCACGGAGGGATAGTCGTTGGGCCTCCTCGGAGGAGATATCATCGCCGTCGAATGTTCGAAGAGCCTTGACGACGTATTCGTAGGCTTGTCTGTCAGACTTTTAGTGGGCTGTTCAACAAATCAACTATACAGGCACGATGGTCACTGTCTGTGGACACCACTGGTACTACTTCAATCCAGATTCGAGTCACTGACGGAAACACTCTCGCACACCATACATCGAGGGCACAACTTACTGCTCCTCGCCAGCCTCAATGGCAACCTCGGCAACTTCCTCGTAAATCTTTCGTTGGAAATCGGCATCGGTGCCCCAGGCAGCGAGCCACTCAGGCAACTTGTCGAGGTATGTGCGCAGGCTCTCGAACATGCCGTGGGCCCTCAAGAACTTGAGAATCTCCATAAACACTCGGGCGCGGACGGGATCGGCCGGGTCGAGCAGGTTGAAGACGGTGGTGAGGGCGTTGAGTGACAGGCCAGCGCCGTGGACGGGAGAGTTGAGGAGAGGCTTGGCAAAGGTGGTGCAGAGGGTGGGCAGGAACTTCTTGGGGTCGGAGGACATCAGGACCAGATGGGTCATGAGGTTGGAAGCGGCGGTATACTCCTTCTCGGGGACAGTGTTAAGGGCCCCGGAAGCAGAAACCAGCTTAGAGATAACATCCTCTTGAGACGGTGGCTTTTCCTGGCTAAGAAGCTGCTTGGCATCCTCAGCCTTGAGGTATTCGGCCATCTCGGCAGCGAGGTCCTCGAAGGATCCATCGACAAAGACCAGAGTGGGCTGGCCGGCAGTCTTGGTTTCGGCCATGTTTGCTGCCTTTGACTCCCTCGCGGGGACGGGGATGGTAGTTCGATCTGAAGATTTCGGTCGCGGTGGTCGTCGGGTATCTCGTTCCGGCTTCGGGGATGCGGACGAGGACAAGGGAATCAGGGCGACGCGGGAGGCACGATCTCGAGGCGTTTGTAAGGTCGACGAGCGGAATAAAGTGAAGTTTCTCGTCCCAGGCGAATAGCCCTCTCTAGTGGGGCCTCGAGAACCCCGCCAGATAGGTTTTCTCCAACATAGTTGTATGTGTGGGCGCTAAGCGATAAGTCACGTGGAGATAAGAACGAGCTTCCGTGTAAGTGTATCTACTAACCTATCTGACTGCATCTACCTACAGAATAAGCATCTGCCAACATACGCATAGTTTGAGTATAGCCACCTTTCATAAGGCCAAATCAAATAACCCTAGCATAGTGTTATCATTGAGATTTAACCTAAGCCCTCCTTCAGGACAATGACGGAATGGCCTAATGTCCAGAGTCCTGCAGGTAAGTCCACAACAAGTGTTGATCGTTCGATTCATCTCCCAAGAAAAAAGAAGGAAAAAAAAAAAAAAAAAGTCACAACAACGGAGAGGGTATTAGAAGAAAGAAAGAGAAATATACAAATACTAGGTTCGAACTACTTGCGCCACACTACTACACTTACTATCTTGCCATATATCTTCTTCGCACATCTTTATACTTTTGCTAGTTTGGATAGCTTCTTTCATTTTGTGTTCTGTCTTATTGCTGTTGTTCTAACAGCAGTCAGGTTCGCAATACTTTCACAATTAGGGATCTGCATATATCATACCCACGCAGAAGTAAATAGCAAACAAAAACAATGGGACTTTTGGTACGCTTCAAATAGTTACTAAAGGCTTAGGAGCAGCCCATTTCTCAACAAAGATCCATCTCTTTCTTCCTCCAACTGAGCCAGTATGTATGCACTCAACGAAATCAACTAGAAACAAAGTATCTAGAAAAGCAAACACCCATGATCCCCAATGTACCGTCTCTATAGAAGATACTCCATCCAACAACCAAGTCCAGAAAAAACAACTTAACTGAGGTCCAACACCATAACAAAGCCAAAAACCCAAATATTGTGTAGTCGACTCAGACATTTCGAACGCGATGATTTATTGTTTGGCCTTGCTTGCCTTGATCTTCTCGCCATTATCACCTATCGGGTAAATGCTCGCATCATCGTCTGCGAATAGTTCTTGGTCGCCCTTACCTCCCATCTCTACAAATTCGTCTGGTGCTCGATGAGCGGCAGGGTCAGACTCCTTTGGAGCATTGGTAACGCGACCTTTGTTCTTTGAAAACACCTTGACCGGGTTCTTATCTTTGCCAACCTCGAGCTGTGCAGTCACCTGGACAGTGTTGAGAGATGCCAGCAGGGTTCGCTCGCGAGCAGGGGCTCTTCGGTTGACCTCGAGACCTGCGATGCCGCCCACAAGACCCCCGGTGCTGTCATTAACACCAGGGGTGCTCTGTGTAAGCCAGGGGTGCTGCAGACACTGATCAATCGTGAACCTCTTCTCAGGGTCAACGATCAACATAGAGTCGATAAGGTCAACTAATCCATGTTAGTCACTGTCTGGTGTGGCCGGCGTGCTTCAAACTTACGGGCTGGGTCTCCAACAGAGTCCCAATAAGGCGAAGGATAATCGAAACGACCGCTCTTAATCTGTTGAGAGAGCGTGAAAGGAAAATCACGCGAGTAGAGCTCATCGGAGAACGGTGGGAAACCACACAGGCAGATATAAAGAACGACCCCCAGAGACCAAACATCGACGGCCTTTGTGTACTTGCGCTGCTTGGAATCGG
This sequence comes from Fusarium austroafricanum, assembly GCA_012932025.1. Classification (NCBI taxonomy): domain Eukaryota; kingdom Fungi; phylum Ascomycota; class Sordariomycetes; order Hypocreales; family Nectriaceae; genus Fusarium; species Fusarium austroafricanum. The sequence continues at coordinate 38,040 of JAADJG010000263.1, read as the reverse complement.
CAAGAATTTCAGGAGCAACATAGCTGGGAGTTCCACATAGCGTGGTTGTGAATGACTCTTCGCCAATAATCTTGGCGAGGCCGAAATCCGCAAGCTTCACATGCAGGTTCTTGTCAACCAGCAAAATATTCTCAGGCTTGATATCGCGGTGCACAATATTGCGCTCATGCTAAAGTCACAGAATCAGTACTGAGCGGCCCTTGGAAGACATCTGAAGTGAGACAGGATGACTTACCAGATACTTGACACCCTGGAAAAGCTGCACAAACAATTTCCTCGACTCATCTTCGCTGAGCTTCTGCTTCATCACAATGTAGTTGAAAAGCTCTCCCTCTGGCGCCAACTCCAGGACCAAGTAGACGCGATCTCGCTCATTGAAAGTATCCTTGAGACACAGAACGTTGGGGTGACTAACGCCCATCAAAACTCCAATCTCCTGCTGCAGACCCTCTGTCTTTGAGCGGTCCTCCATGCCTGGGTGCTTTGTGAAGATCTTGACTGCGAAACGCTGGCCGGTGGCCTTCTCGACGCACAGGTAAACCTCTGCAAAGTGGCCCTTTCCGAGCTTCTCCAGAAGAGTATATTGCTGCAAGAAAGCGCTTGTTTGGCGCGTCTGGGGGTAGCGGAAGACGAAGCGCGCCTTGCCATGGACAGCAATCTCGTCCTGCTCCTCCAACTCACGTCGCTGGTTTCGACCCACGATGGCCTCGTTGACGTATGTCCCGTTGCTTGACAAATCTTCGACAATTGCGACGGTGTCGTTGCCCTTGTTCTCGGTGAAAATAAGGCAATGTCGGTTTGATACAATACCATCATTGACAACGATGTCTATTTGAAAGTTAGTGGGTACGGACTCGCGCAAAAATATCCCATTACTCACCACACTCAGGGTGACGTCCGATCAAGTATCCACCAGACGAGACACTCTTCTCCTTCTTCTTCTCAAAGCTCTCTTCATCTTTCAGGGCAGCGGATTTCCCGTTCTCGTTGGTGTGCTTCTTGTGGTCCTCCTTGGCCGCATCGGCAACTGTGTCTGGGAGGGGGCATGCGCTTCGCTTCTTCAGGACAATGGGCTTGTCGCCGTACTTCGGATCGAGCGGAACCAGGTATCCCCATACGCCCTCGCGAATCTCGTCTTCTATGTCGTCGGAGATGGCAGGGTGGCGATCAACGAACTGACTGAGCGGCTGGGTGTCTTGAGGCGGCGATGATAACGCTTGGCCTTGAGAGTATGTGTCTTCAGTTTTCTTGGAGGTTATATCGTTCGGCTTCTTTCCTGGAGGAGTCACAGTAGGCTCCTTGACAAGCTCACTGGAGTCATCGGTAAGATGTGTGAGAGGAGACGGAAGGTGTTGCTTGTTGACGACGGGTGTCTTGTCTAGATCAGCCTCCAGGCGCTCAGCTCGTCGAGGCTTCTTGGTCTCGGTCTCATCATCTGGCAGCGAGCCCTGATAAGCGAAACAAGTTAGTCATGATTGGTAACGTACGACGCGACACGCAGAGAGATGGGATGATGGGCGCAAAGGCAATCTCAAACACGCAACTGTTTTGACCACTAGCAGAATGCAATGGGAGTATTCGCGGGAGAAGGCAAGAATCAGGGAAAAGACTAACGCGCGGGCGCTTCAATTGGCTCTTCTCGGGTTGCGGAGCCATGGCGATGGCCAAGAAGAGTAAAGTATATGTACGTGAAGCCAAAGAGTAACTGAGTGAAATGGCTCACGATGAGGTGGTACAAGTCTTGGAGCCAAGAATAGAGGATACTATTTGGTGGGGGCTCGGGGTGGATAGTGATACCTCGGAAGAAGGGTGGGAATGAGGAATAAAAGATTATGGACAGGAGGAAGTTGGAAGCGAGCAAGGGCGTGAATTGAGCGTGGACCAAGAAAAGGTTATGGTGGTGTTCTCTTGACGAACGATGGTGGAGGGAGCCTAGAGCTAAGGTAAGCTAATGTACCTGAGTGCGACAACTGCCTAGAAGTGGTACCTACCTTTGGATTGGATCCGATCCAAGCCACTTCGAGCAGCCCCCAAAAGAAAGCCGAGAGTTGAGATGAGTCGAATTGAGTCACAACTTCGGGGCAGAAGGGAGTTTTGTTAATATCTAGTTACTGAGCCCTAGAAGATACAGAGCACTATTAGGTATGTTCGATCAGACAAATAAATGGTACCAAGTGCTCACTTGGTCTGCGCAGGCGAGAGAGTCACGCTTATGGCCATATTCGCCCCGTGAAATTGTCCATGACAGCATCGGTCGCCTTGTCTCTCACCTGTAAGGGGTGGGTCAAAAAGTCCAAGCCGGGGCACTGAAGAGATGGATCTCGGCTTTACGTTCCAGTGGAGCAAGGCCTCCTTCGCTCAGTAAAGCCACCGCTACAATATCCGTAAAACTGCCCACTTATGGTGGACAGCAATGTGCCTTGTAAGTGGGTCCTATGGAACTACCTACCTAAGCACTCATCCGGTTCCCTCAATACTGTCAGTACCTACTGGAGGTATGCACTTCTACCAAGATCGAGATATCAAACCATGCTTAACTACCAGATGATCCAATACCTTCCTTAACTCACTATAACTCTCCACACATAAACATAGGTTACGTTCTTTTGCCCACTATTAGCCCCATGGCCCAATCCTATTCCCCCATATCGTCATCCGCCAGCCTCGAGTCACGTTGCACGCCGGTATGAGACATTGGCCTGCCCACACGACGTCTATTCCTGGCCTCTACTGTCACGAGCGTCATAACGGGGCCAACTTAATTATTGGTAATTCTTAACAGACGCTCGTCACGAAAGATCGGCCTCTGAGTGACTTTCAGGACAGGAAGGCTAGGGTGCAGTCTAGACACGGCTTAGGATCGTCCATCCCCTGATATAAACAGAATGCACATCACAGCATCGCAAGCAACAAGTATTGGCTTCAACTCGACATTACCATTATTCAATATCATGCATGTCCAGGTCTTCCTCCAAGCCTCCCCTTCCTAGACAATAAGCAAAGCTAAGGTGATCAACAGGAACCTGCCAATAATACCCAATAATACCCAATAATCTGGCATGTTTGCAATGATGCTCTCCATGCCTATGTGCCATTCTCTACTTTCTGCCGTCCGTGATCCAAGAAAAACCATATGCTCGTGCCCTGCTTCTCTTCCCAGTTCGCTCCAGAATTCCTCGGTCTCTAGAATGGTTGTCCCATTCTCGCAGTATGGACAAAGCCATTGTTCACGTCAACGCCAGTAAACTCCTTTGCGCCACCCTTATCTTCTGTCAAAATACCTACCCTTCCTCATTACCAAAGAAAGTTGCTCGTGCGTTAAATTAACCCATTCCAGCGGCAAAATAGTTTCCTGTCCGGCTTGCGTGGTCGGGTGGGATTGTATAGATAGCAACAGGAACCTAAGCCCGCCAGTGGTTCCTATGGTCCAGATTCCTATCTCTCAGGTATCGGAGATCTGGCCAGCCTGCCCCCTGTGCTGACTCGCTTTTGAAGTCTGGCCTCTTTCTCTCGCTGAAGTCTCTCAGCTGGACTCATGTTACTAGGCAGCGAGGGCACTGCATCCATCGACCCTTCGACGATTGTACGCCCACGTTTCTGCTCTACGTAAATCTGAGCAAATCGACCCAGGGGAAATGCTGGCATAACTGCGGGAATCTCGGCCCCATTCTGGACCAACAACTCGGCTACCGGGAACGGCACAGTTTTCGCTTCTGCGTCGGTTGCCGTGTGCGAGGGCCCAGGCGAAGGAGCTGCCGGGTCTGCCGCGGCCAGAGCAAGCCATACAGCATGTGTGCCCCTCATCTTATCAACAGTGTTGGGATTCGCCTTGAGCGCCAACGCATAGAGCACCTGCTGTATCTCGTTTTTCTTAATAGCCGCCAGCAGTGTCTCGTCTGCAGTGCCGTATCTTGACAGCGTTGGTGAAATGGGCTCAACAAACGACCGATCCACATACTTTAATGTAATGAATCGAAGTCGTTGTTCGCGGCTTGCCTGAGCCGTCGGCTTTAACGACTGGTCAAGCTTTGCTTCCCAAATCATGTTCGACACCCGATTCCCGATCAGCAGTAGAAGCTCGACAATATCAATAGTGAAGGACTTGATGTCCAGCGTCAAAGACCGCACCTTGCTGATATGGGTACCGAGCGATCGGTGAATGCCACTACATTCGATACAAAGAATAATGCCCAGGTTGATCGACACCCACTCAACCTTGGATCCTGAACCGCAGTCGGCGCACCACAGGTTGCCTTGATCGTTGTCCCGTACCATCTGGAGCACCCTGTCAGGGTTCTCGTCATACCCAGAGCTTGAAGTCCTGACTGCACTTGGTCGTGCACCAACCGTTATTCTTCGGCTAGGTATTCCGGAGCTGGCAGTGCTGTGGTGGTTCCCATGGCTCAGTGATTGCGTCTTGCCTGTGAGAACAGAGCCAATGTCTCTTTTTAGAGTGGAATCACCATTGGATGAACTTGGCTTCCCCTGATAACTGCGTCCCTCCATAGCGCTCTGTAAAGCATTATTGATGGCCGTGATCCAGCTGTTCATGTCCTCTTCAGAGGTTGCCTGGTATACTCGTTTGAAACTGGGGGTGATGACTTCGAAGCAGAATCGCCGCTCCGCATTACGGGCTTCTCGAACAGATGCCATACGAAGGTCGATCGGGTCAATGTGTAGATCAAGTTTCTGCTTCCAATTACTGTATTCAGACAGTTTTCCCTGATCTAAAACAATCCAGAATCTAAAAACCATGTCAGAATGTGGTTGCCATGCCATCGAATAAAGAGACTTACTTATGCCAACCCTGTTTGTTCAGATTACGAGGGTCAACATGTCCTCCTGGTCTATTGAGAGCCCACAGAAGCCCTTCTTTGCGATGAGTGACGGCTGATGGCAGGTTATCTCGTTCCTCGAGGTCGCGTATGCCCTTGAATTTGGACGGCGTTGCGGGGCTTCCAATCACCGTCTGGCCAAGACTACCGGGTGATCTGGATAACTCCACACCAGACGGAACGTTCACTGATCCAACATTAAGCTGAGATCCAGTACTATCAGCACGACCCAAATCGGAATCCGAGGTGTTACCCGTATTGCCATTGGTGGCGGAGCCGATGGGCATATTGCTGCTTTGTTCGGGCTCCTTGTAGGGGGTGTTGCTCTTTTCGAGGAGACGCCTCTTTTCCTCACGCTCTCGTCGCTGATACTGATACTCTTTGTCGGCCTCTTGGACCTCGTTGGATAAGGCTTCCAGCTGTGGTAGAAGAACCTCAATCTTCTTCGCAGTAGCCATAAAGCCTCGTGTTTGAGAATCGGCGAATCTTGTCAGGTGGGATAAAACCTCCTGTTCCTTGCGACCACCATGGAGGTCCTGCATGAAACTAGAATAGTCAAATCGTTTGAGTTCAAAATTGCGCCGCTTGTTTTGGTACTTGGAATCGGCCTCCGCAAGCTTCTTAGCCTTGACCGAATCCTGGCGCTGTCCCAAATAACGCGATACGTATGCATAGTAATCCTTGCTTTCCTCTTCAAAGTCTCGCTTCTTCGACTCAGCCTGTTTGATGTCGACCTGGTATAACTTGGTGACTGGCTCAATGATAATCTTTTGTAGGTTATAGGTGTTTTGTCGTTCATACGATAAGATTTCTCTGGCGATCTTATCAAAGTAGTGTTCCAAAGCAGGTTGGACGGCGTTTGCATTGGTTGCGGCAGCTTCCCGTAGCGCATCCACGAAGGCAGTAAAAGCATCGTTCGCTTCAATTTGACAAGAATGCGCATGTTCTGCCTTCTTTAGCACCTTCTTCATCTGCGTTCTCATGTTTCCGGTCTTTTGCTCAAGTGCCTTGAGGGTGGCTCGAAACACGGGGCCATCGTCGCTAACCATGGATTCATCGTTCGGTTTGGGACACGCTACGTCAACTTTGACAGCTTCTTTGGCCTGGGGAAATCCAGGTGTAAGGGGTATTTCGGCTGTGGGAACAAGAGGTGAAACAGGCTCGTCAATGATATCAGGAACAGTCATACGGGAGTCGACTGATTGGGTCGAGGCAACTCGAATCTTAGGCGGAGATGCCAGGAGAAAGGGAGGTGACGGTGAATTCGGATGGCTCAAAGACGCGGGTGTGCCTGAAAAAGCATGAGCAGGTGCGGGATAAATAATATCTCGAGGGTTAGTACCTGCAACGAAGTAGGAGAAACTAGCTAACGTGTGCAGTCGGTGAGCTCGAGGATCATACTCAACAAACTGGTCTTGGTTAGCACACATGCATGATACGAAAGGGATGGCAAAGTACGCTGCACGAGTTCCTCCAGCCGCCACCCTTATCCTCGGTGGGCTTCGGGGGCTTCCATTTCCATGTCCATTCGAATGACACTGAGGGGCTTCCCCCTGTGGAATAATCGCCGACCAAGGCTACATTGGCATTTCTGTGAAGGTTCGGGTCCGCATGAAACTCTCGTGTCACCAAGTTCTCAACTTCTTTTAGGTTTGAGGCGTAGACATAGGTGAGGCCTGATATACTAGTATCGATCGAGGTGGATGCTGCTTCGGAGGACGTTGAGGATTGCGGAAGCTGGGCCTGGCGCATAACAAATGTGAAGGAGAATATGAGTTCGTCATCGTTGCTGAGCTTGACTAGAAAGTTCGGTGGTGCTGTTGGATTTGAAGTATCGGGATCCTGTAGTCAAGTTAGGAATGCCGCAAACAAAGATCGCAAACTGGCGCAACCTACCTGGACAAACTCGACGGGAGATGTGTCACCGAGAGGCCTCTGGGCAGAAACTCTTGTAGCGGGAAATGCATTGGGAACAATGTTTACAGAAATGCGCTTCCGTGGATTTGTAACGACCAAAGATGAGATGCTCACTGGAAAACAGAGTCGGTCAGTTAGAGTAACAAGCCACAGCCTCGGCGCAGGCCTCCAGGGAGATCTAAGGAAAAGGCGGGGAAGGGGCAGGACAACATACATCTATTCTGGTCTCTCAAGTAGAGAGCAGGCCCCTCTTCGGGCTTGCTGCTGACGATGCCCATCGTCAAAGTAGGTCAAGAGGGAGGCGGTGGTCAAAAGACGAGGAACGAATACAGTCGCGGGCTGGGCCCAGTAACTGGAGCTGTCGGGATCTTTAAAGACAAACTGGAGCGACAAACGAACGCACACACGCTGGGGTGGCGCACAACGACAGGCGACACTGTGACACCGTGACAGCCAGCAGGTTAGAATAGTGCCGGTACAAAAAGTGGTTGCGCGGGGCTCAGGGCGGGACAGGGGAGGCCGTCATCTGGCGCTGAGCCAACCGGAGTGGCCCACCCGCACCTCGATTGGGGTGTAGAGTTGGTATCAGAATCGTGTGGCTACTTGTGACTGCTCGTCAATCGGCCGCCAGGAGGAGTCAATGTCAAGGTAGTATCTATTGTCAACTGTCGAGTATCTCGCAATGAATGCGCCGAGGTCAGAAGCGGCGTGCAAGTGTGTTGAATTAGTGTGTGTGCGTCAAATTAGGCAGTTATAAACTTGACTACTATCGTGATGATAAAAGTGCTGATTGCCTGTCGTAGTCGTAATGCTATCGACGACAGGGTGAACAATAAACGGCGATGTTGACAAGTGTTGATAGAGATTTGCGATCGAGAACTCGCAGACGAGCAGGAACGAGGGTAATAAAGGGTGGGTGGTACATTAAAGCCCAGCAAGGCAGGTATTAGCAGATGAAGCGCCTTAATTGAAAGGCAAAATCCAAAAGGACTTTGTGTTTTCAACGTGCCAGGATCATGAGTTGAAGAATCTCCCCACAGCTTAATTACCTCCTTACAGTTGACTTAACGTAGTGCATGCCCAGTTTTTTGGCAGCCAACAGCGAGACAAAGAAATAAAGAAAGAAATGATCCGGGTTGTCTGTCTGGTAAATTACTGTGTACCAGCTGACGTTCACAGGATAGAATCTCGGCCTACAATTGAATTTCTTGAGTGGTTTGCAGCTTGTTGAAGATATACAATACTTATATGAGACCTGCCATCCTATAGAACACTTCGCGGTGATCAACAGCCTCGGTCCCAATCTTGCGAGAGTGACTGGATAGCAGCGATCTGGTAGTATTTCTCATTGATTTGTTGTTCCACTTGGCTTTATCCCCGTCCATTGCGAATGCCTGCTGTTGAATCACTCATCCAAAATATCAGTCATTTGGGTTCTTCTTAGTATGGATACTTACCTAGGTAGCTAAGTAGGTAGTGCGATGAGTGACTTGTATCTACAACAATCACCCTCCCTTATCCCTCTCACCAATCATAAATATAAACAGTCACTGTGCTTCATCAGGTTCAGGTTCAGGTTCAGTTCGACGGATCAGAACGAGCACTAAAGAGGAGCAGGGAACTGGCCGTTAGCCGGTCTGAGCCCCTTGTTGTAGTTGGGAGATCAGCCATTCTTCTCTAACAGATATTGGTTCTGATTCCTTTATTTTATTTAGACTTTTTCAATTTCCCCTGTTCTCTCTGTAACCAGTCTGTCACTGACACATGATCAACGGACCGATGATGAGTAAAATCGAGGTTAAGTCTTGCCAAGACCAGCCAGCATCAAGTACCAGGTAAGGTACCCGCAGACCCTCCAAAACCGGGGAGATTCAGTTACATGCGTCAATTTGAAACGCAACGGCGCTGTTGGTGGGCGCTTCGGCTCAGCCTTGACTCAACGTTGTGATAGGTGGTTTTTGGCGCTCTGTCGAACGATATTTTATGGTCAAATACTTTGTGCTGTGATTTTTGTGCATAGGTAGGTATGTGGAGTTGATAAACGGCTTGTTGGACTTTGATTATCCCCTCGCTCTGAGAAAGCTACTGTGTCCCTCATCGAATTATCGTGCTCATTCCAAGGACATTGTCCAACCCTGGCTTATTTTTCGGATCCTGCAGACAAGGAACTCCTGCTGCTGATCCCTTCAGGCATTTTCTGCCAGGGTCCCTCCCTGTCTGTGGCTCCTGTGCAGCGGGGGTTTGAACGGTTCAACCTCCAGATCCTTATCCAATCGACTAGTGGGTGCTCGTCATCCTCCCTGAGTCAGGTGGTGATCAACCATAGCAAGAGATACACATATCGATCTAGTGCTGCTTTCACATGACAAGTTTGGAGATAAATCTTGTCCAAAGGCACACAGATAACACAACTGAAGTGCACTATAGTCGGGCTACATAAAACAGAACAACGAGCTTACGACCCCCGCAACCTCGTGAGCCACGTTATCCGGAATGGGATTCATCAAGACACTATAAATCGTGCGCATGATCATTTTAAGTATTCCAATGACAAGAGTTGTTGCCTGAAAAAGTGAAAAGTCCTACCTTATGTTGGGCAGTGGCTTAGCTCTTCGTCGTCAACAGCCGCAGCCACATATGATATCTGCGTCGATACGATCTGCTGCGCTATTCCTTGGCGAGACTCAAGCCGAAGATGGTCAGATTAATAAAATGTTGAACCATGACGATGGTGAACGTCTAGAACAAAACTCTAGGCGCGAGGATACACCAATATGGACTAGTTGGCCAAAGTGCTGACTTCTTATTCTTCTAGAACAAACTTGACCAATGCGTGGTTGACGTGAGGTTTGGGCCCAACTAATTATATGTCTTACTGTGTTTGGATACTTGAGGGTTAAGGTAAGATGCAAGATAAAATGAAGGAAGGAAGGAATCTTACGTGGACAGTAATTAGAAAGGAGGAAGAGTAGGTACCTAATGAATAGCCATAGTTAGCTTTAATAAGTATGAATTGAGTGTCGGGTTCTACGGAGTATATCTCCCTGAATGTTACTCCAAATAGCTTACCGTTTTCAAATGACGGGATAGCTCTTCTCAATGAACCAAAGAATCCCATCACAGAATTGAAATTCAAAGCAGTTATGCGTGGCTCACACGAGCGCCTAAACATAGTATTGCTTCTAATGGATTGGGTGTAGCGGCAAATTAGCGCCCCTCAGGGTCCTGCGGTCCTGCATCGATGCCATTAGCGGATTAGCGGTCCAAGTCCAGACATCCAAGTCAGGTTCCTCAGCCCATGCTGAATGGATGACGTTTCGCCCCGTTCCTTGGGCTGGGAGAGTTTTATCTTGGGCTGAACTTGGGGTTTTGGGTGTTGTTTTAGGCTATGTGTCTGTACCTCAGGAAGCGGCTTCTTACTGGGTGCGGTTAGAGGTAAGATGGAGGTTAATGGATGATGGATGTGATGCAGCCCAGGCCATCTTCAATGCTTCTTGCCATTGTGCTACGCTACAGTCGCTATCATTTTCTCTCAGCTAATCAAATACATTCCACAAACAAAGGCCGTGCTATCTGTCGTTACTGTGCTCCCATCTCGTTTCATTATTGGACCTTTGGCCTCTTGAAGCACTGCAAGGATCACAGAAAGAAGCAACCGGGGCGGGTCTGACCTCCAGCTCCATCCTGGATCATCACTTCACCGTCAATCTCCCATCAACAGCCCTTCACGATTCCTATATTCAGCCCAATCCAAACAAATCCAATCCAAAACTCTCTGTCCCACAATACCGAGGACAATCCTGCCTCTGCCATTCCATTGGGATGCTCACCGCATATCTTTTTCTCTTTTTGCATCAACTTTAATACAGATCCAAAGTCCAAGATCCAAGACCCCTCGCTCCTTTTCTCCCTCGAATCTCCAAACCCGCCATCAGCATCCACATTGCTGACCCTGTCTCACATCCTGACCGATACCCAGTGTCATGAGCTGGGGCGCGCAGATATAGACCATTTTAGGTATCATCTCGCGTCCTGAGCAAAACCTTTGTCCTCACACTCTAGGCCCTTGTACCCGTCATTTGCCACATCGTCGCTGCTGTCGACTCCCCTCTCGATCGCCGCCATGTCGTCAGCGTCCCGACACTCCTATAATCCAGGCCGCCGCATGGGCAGCAGCAGAGACCCTGGCAGAGCCCGCGCAGCTTCCAGAGCCCAGGCAATTGTCGTTGAACATGATGAAGCTCGCAGTTTCGCCCTCCGATCCGCTTATCTGCACTACCTTCTTCAGCCCAAGGCCAAGCGAAAGCAATATGTTCCAGCTCCGAAGCAACCCGTTCGAACTCACACCAGCGTTGGCGCGCTGGTTCAGGAATTTACGTCCGGCTCTTCTTCGAGCTTCAAACTGCCTCACAACTTCACCAGCGCCTTGCTCGAACGATGCGGTGGCGTGCTGAGAGGTAGCGAACGCCTTCCAGGGTACAATGATGCTGCTGTCAAGCGAAGCTTCGCCGAGGCCTATACTACTTTCTCTGAAAGGAACTTCCGTAAAACCATAGACAAGGAGAGGAAGCTTGAACCGCTTATTCTCATGTTCTACACATCTACCACCAAGGCAGCTCAGAAGGGCGCCGCTCCAGATGACGATTCTTGGAAGCTTATCCCTGACCGACATCTTGCTCTCTTTGTCCGTCTGATTGCCACGATTCTTCGAGACCAGGGTCACGATCGCGATAAGACTGAGCTCATGTCCAAGCTGAGTGTTCTCGAAAAGAAGCTCCTCACGAATGATCAAAATTTGGTCGGCGGCGGATCCGATGGTGCTGGTACAACTATCGAGGTCGTTGTCCCCCTGAGTTATGATGTCAAGGACATGCCCCTGGTTCAGCAGGTAGTCAGGATCTTTGGACTGAGTCTTTCGGAAGCACAAGCCGAGATCAACGAGAACAAGGGGGTGTGGACTGAGGAGGCTGCACTCAAGGATCTCAAGTCATATCAGCACAGACTCAACTCAGATATGCCTGGCGCTCTAAGGAGTGATGATTTTGACCTTGAGGATGCCTTCCTTGAGTGGAAGAAGGCTGAATCTCCCCACTTGTCACAGATGATGCTTGATATCTTGACCGCCAAACCAGAGCTTGCCAAGACATCAAGTAGTAACATCGACAAAGGCTACTCCAGCCGACCACAATCGACATACAGTGATCCGGCCTTCGATGCGTCGATGGGCTTTGATCCGTCCATCAACCTGGCATCCCTAAACATCGGTGGTGATTCTAGTATCCGGACAGTCGAGGAGAATATTTACACCTTTGTCCCTCCAGACCCCAGAGCGTTCTTTAAGTACATTCTTAAGCATGCTATGACCTTTGATCAGATCAATAGCGACCCTGACCTTGACTATCAGCCCCTATCAAAACAATCCATGGACCTTTTGACTGAGTTGTGTGTGAGATGGAGAGTGCCTCAATCCTCCAGACTCATCGCTCTTCTCGAGGTTGCATCACGTAACTTCTTGGATCGAGAGTTACTCCCTGAAGAGTTGGATGCCGTTTTTGATTTCGTCAAGACGCCTCTACCAGAGGTCAAGAAGCCTCCCCATGTTTCAAACTACTGTACTCCTCTATCTGAGATCGATCCTAGTCGCTGGACGGTCCATGATTTCGCTGTCTACCAGCACACTCTTCACACCCTCCATGAGACACTACTCCGTGACCTCTATGACAGGATGGAACAATGTTATGACACTAAGCCGCCCCAAATCGGCGTCGTTCAATACATCCTGGACCACCACATTTTCAGCGACCCATGCTTCTCTCCTAGACCCGAGGCTACTGAGGAATTCTCCGAACACCTCAGCCAGCGCCTTCATGACCAGGCCAAGGAGACGTACCGCCAGTATATGGAGAAAGAAATATCAGCAGACCGAAATGACTGGGACTTTGCCAACGTGGTCAAGCTGGGTAAAACAGTCATCAAGCTGTGCGAGAGAATTAACAAGCGTTATAACAAGAACCCCGAGATCATGGGCGTAAATCCCTTCCAGATCTTGGTCGAAGAAGTATTCCCCCGGTTTGAAGAAGATGCGAATGCCATCATTGAGTCTATTTTGGAGATGGCTCAAGAAACTGGTACTGAGCTCGACATCCAGGATGGCTTTGAACTATACAGAGAGTTGGTTGCGATCCGCCGCATTCACAACGATTCCTTACCTGATCGTCCCTTCTCCTTTAATGTCGAGAACCTTTTGGTCGATTTTGTCTGGCGATGGGTTCGCGCTGCAGAAAGCCGAGTCGAAGAGTACGTCGAGCAGGCTGTCAAGCAAGATCAGTTCCAAGTACGCACTGAGAATCCAGAAGATATCCCACGAGACTCAGAGAGGCACAGTGTTTCTATCATTGACATATTTATGCTTTTCAACCAAACTCTCGATACTGTTTTCAACCTCAACTGGAGCAACGATGAGCATCATGCCAGATTTATGACTTCTCTTTCGAAGGCTTTCGCCGCGGGTATTGGCAAATACTGCGAACTTGTTGATCAAAAATTTGGGAAGGAGATGGACCGCCCTTCAGCTGAGGAGTTGGCGGCACAGACCCAAACCACTCAGGAGAAGTGGATGAGATATGCAAAGGATGCCTGGAACAATAAAGATCGTGTCGAACCGTTCCAGTTCTATTCTGAGGTAAGTGATCCGTTTGAACCATGCTTCTTGAACCAGCCTCGCTAACTCTTCCAGTCCTTTGTCAAACTCAACAACATTGAATACGCCATGCAGGAGCTTGACAAGTTGGAGCGGACTATGGATCCTGATGCTTGCGCTGCACTGCTGGAGAGGATCGACGGGCCCAAGAAGAAAACCCGCCGACCTAATAAGTACACCTTTACGATCAAAGTAGTCGAGGCTGAGGACCTTAAGGCGTGTGACGCCAACGGCTACAGTGATCCTTATGTGGTGTTTGGTGACGAATATCAGAAGCGACTACACAAGACACGAATTATCCAGAGGAGTCTCAACCCGCGTTGGGACGAGACCTTTGACGTCACTGTTCAGGGGCCTGTCAACATGATAGCAACTATCTGGGACTACGATACCTTCGGTGACCACGACTATGTCGGACGAACGTCACTAAAACTCGATCCTGTTCATTTCAGTGACTATCTCCCTCGCGAGTTTTGGCTAGATTTGGACTCGCAGGGTCGGCTACTCATTAGGGTCAGCATGGAGGGCGAGAGAGATGATATCCAGTTCCATTTCGGAAAAGCCTTCCGTCATCTGAAGCGCACTGAGAGAGATATGGTCCGAAAGGTTACGGATAAGGTGAGGATCTGCACGTTGGAAGTTCAAACAGAGATGCTAACCCTTGATAGCTCACTTCTCAGATCAACCACACCTTGTCTCTGGATACTCTGAGGCACCTGCTGGGTACAGGCGGTATTGGCGCGTCTGTCACAAGTCTCTGGAAGAAACGTGCTTCAGCAGTGCCTACTGCAACCCCTGCTCAAATTGAGGCTGCCCTTGCGCCGCTGTTTGCATACTTTGATGAAAACTTCGCTATCATGAAACAAACATTGACAAAGGCCACCATGGATGCCGTCATGGCACGACTGTGGAAGGAGGTTTTGATGGTGATTGAGAACCTCTTAGTACCACCTCTATCGGAGAAGCCTTCACAACAACGACCCCTCACACGAAAAGAGTTGGATATTGTCTACCATTGGTTGGATTTACTTTTCCAGTTCTTTAATGCTAGGGATGATTCAGGAGAGCAGCTAGGTGTCCCAGCTGAAACACTCAAGTCGCCTAAGTGGCACGAGCTGGCATCGCTGAATTTCTTCTACTTCGAGGACACTAACAGTTTGATTCGGGAGTCCGAAAGAATGGCAGCCGCAACAACAGAGCGGGCTCGCTTAGCTCTTCAGCACCAGAACTCTAACCGTTTGTCAGCTCCAGCGGCCCTCGGTGCGTCACTGGGCGGCGCAGGGTCGTTCGCAAGTATGGGTACAATCAGACGCGGCAAGAGTATCATGATGAGCCGCAACCTGGGCACTATGCGCAAGGCCAAGGAGGCGAAGCGTAGGGAGGCGCAAGCGGATCCAAGCGATGATATGATCTTGCGTATTCTCCGTATGCGACCGGAAGCAGCACACTATCTCAAGGATCGGCATCGACAGAAGGAGAGACAGGCTGCTACGGCAGCTGCCGCTCTCATTGTCAAGAACAGCGTCACGCAGGGTTGGAATTCTTCAGCAGGGCCTGCCTTCAGTGGTAACTTTGGGCGCAACAACTTGCCGAGACGATAAAGGGTCGCAGGTGCTAAGAGGGGGATCATGGATATTTTCTCAGTAACAGGACGCATGGGCGATGGCACTAGAGATTCGAAATGGGTATGTTGCTGTATTTTGGTTTGCGTTTTGTTGATATCTATCTGGTTGGAAGGCAAGGCATCTGATACCCTCATTCGTGCAGGCAGGAAGTTGATTGCAGCGGATTCATTGGACACGGTCAGAGCTGGCGGGGCGAAATAATGAGTAGAATATTTAAAGGCTAACAAATTGACATGGTTGTATGTTGTATGTTGTGTGAGTGTATTTTGTTGTTTCTTGGGTCTAGGAATAAAGTCCATTGACGTGGCTTACTAGAAGGACGTGATTGACGGTCTTTGATACCCATGTATTAATACAGCAACAAGGAAGTCAAGGTAAGGTCGTAGTAAAGAAGACATCAAGAATACATCCCAAACCCCAGTCAACACCAAAGCAATATCCTCTGTAGGTACTCAGATGAGTCCAGTTTCAATCCACTTACCCTAGATCTCAACCAAATCCAAGATCGGGCGCGGAACATGGCCGTGTGAGCAATCATGGAATTCAGCCTAATCACTGCGAGCACAACCCAACGGCGATCAATGCTCGTTGCCGATCTCCGAATGGGTTGTGACCAGGAGTGCAACGAGATGGAAACACAATCAATAACCAATTCAACCTTGAACAGCGTCCATAGATGAATCCCCCTTCCGCTTCCGCTTCCACTTCCTCTTGTCTTGTCTTGTAAAATGTCCCCGTGCGACTCGGCCGAGCAGAGGTGGCGTAAAACACAACGATACTAAACCTGCCTTGGTTTAACTCAGGGTTAAGTTGCCGTCGAGCACAGTTTTGGAGCTGTTTTACTGCCTACCACAAGAGACGCCTCTCATGCAACCGGGGATGGAGATAGGGATTCTCCAGCATGCAAGACATGAATCAGGGCCATTCTATCGCCATCACCGAGATCCAACTAAAACAAACAACGATCCTCCTTTCTTTGTCGAGTGAAAAGCGGAGGACGGAGCGTCTCCTAGGTTCACAACAGCCCTGGAACTTTAAAGAAAGACAGGGGGAACCATTTAATATGCGAGCTAGGTCTAGCCTGGTGGTCCGTCTATAGGACCCGGACCATACCCACCGAGAAACTCGGCCGTCAAGTGGGAAAAATGACAGCATTTTCAGGGTCCTTTTTGAGGGTCCATTTCAAGTTCCAGGGAGTCCGTCCCCACTGAGGTTGAGCCGTCATGTCCGTTATAAAAAGAGGGCGGAGCAGTTGGTAAATGTTGTCCAAACCATTGGGGCCTTGAGTGAGGGGCAATAAACGCCTCGGCGACATTTTCCACTTTGACTTTTTTTTCTTGTCCTTAACTGATTTCTGCCCTGGTTAAATGCAGTCTCGTGAGCTTTAGGCTATGCAGCGTGTCTCGTGGTGCGTTGGTTTAGGGCTTATCGAGTGAAATCATGAATTCCCATAATGAAAGGAATGCTGATCTCGCGCTGTTGATGAACCGATGGTTTCAACAGACTAGGCATTTGGAACTAGGTAAGGCCTTTGGTGTTTTCAGAGTGCCAGAAGCCAGGGACCCTTAACCACTTTGCCACGCTTCAGATTCATGTAAGTTGGCAGGTCGGCAACTTGCAGGACCACTTATGGCAGGAAGTAACTCATATTGAGTGGATATGAACCGACATTACTGAACCCTGGCTGCTTTGGTCCCTTGATTTGGTTCTAGAAGCTACAGTCCAGTAGGAAGGCAAATGTCGCCTAGGCCAAAAAGTCAGTGGCGGTACCCATCGGGGCCTGTGAGAATGAACTTTATGAAGCTCAATATTTCTTCAGGGCCCGTTCGCCATGGACTATTTTGGGGGTGATTGCCACCTCGATGGCCTCCGGAATGCCCCATTTGGAACAACTGAAACTGACGGTGTTGATGAAGGCTTCCGCCTTGTCGGGTTGAGTATCCATGGCCCATGACTGAGAGAAGCGAAGCTTACTGAACAACACCCAGAGAGAGAGGCTTTGTATTCGCAGGACGGACTACGTCTGCAACAACAACTCAACGCAACTGAGTGTTAGTTGTTGTCTTTGCTAGACAAGCGCCGTTCTCTCTGGACGTGTTCCTCCTGCCCTCTCATAGTGTCGTCCTCTCCCTTGCTACAGCACATCTCTGGCGACTGCTGATCTCAAAAATCAAAAGCCGAGTTGCACATGTGCTTTGTGGATGAATGGATTCGAAACGCCTCTCACGTGGACTTGCAGCCACATATCGAAAGAGGACGGGCCAACCCCACGTACAGTATGTTTAAAATTTCGCGACAGTAGCAAAGATCAAGATGCCCATGGTAGAGAAGCTCTTTTGTCCAAGCCATACCGTGCGGGCTTGAAAGCGAATTGTGCAGATCCTCTTCTGAGGGGCTTTTTGCTCAAGTGGCAACGATACGAGCAACTACCAAGCTTGAATCTGATTTGTTGAATTTAGGGACTTCGAAGATGTCGTCCACACAATTTGGAGCGAAACAAGGGTACCCCTGTAGGTGTATAGCAAACCGACATGCCGCAGCTGCAAAATGACGTTGATGGCTGACTCGACCTTGACCTGGGCCCCACCCGTTGAACGACCCCTGAACCTGCGATACCGTTCTCCGCAAAAACAATTGGACGTCATGTCCATCTGATCTTTGTATCCATTCTTTCTGGCGAGTGAGTGAGTGAGCGAGCGATGGTGAGAGAGGAAGAGAGATGGGTCTCAACCTGTGTGCATCTAATGGATCTATGTGGGCTTGTGGTATGTCAGTAGATAGGCGGCACTCAAATATGTCCGCGTAACTGAAAGCTGCCAGCGATTCACGATACCTGATCGTACCACAAGGGCTGTCGTACCTAGTGATCTCTGGAAATTCGCCCAGGAAGAATTACAAGTACCGTAAGTGCGGTACGTAGATTGAACGACGCTTGGCCAGCCTTGCCTGAAACACAAGGCGCTGCCCATCACCATCGCAATGCCCATCCTATCCTTGTTGCTTGCCATTGGTGGTGAACAAACGCCGAGTACTCCGTACCGTGCTCGGCGATGGCACACTCCCTCGTGGCCAAACAACCACCTACAGTACCTAGATAGCTAGGGGACTGAAATGAACTCAACGACAGTGGCATGTGCTGAAGGCTCCACGGTGCTGGTACGGTACCTACCGTACTACATGCAAGTCGAATCTTCAGATATCTATTTTCATCCAGTTGGATCTCGATATCTACCAACTTCCTTGTACAGAAATCAATATTATGCGTTCTGCTAAGATGGAACAGCCTTGGGTATATCCAAGGAAGTACAGTAGCAGCAAGTGAGTGAGTTGCTAATGCACTCAGGATACCGACCTGGAGGCCAACTAACATTGGTTGGGAGCTGATTGCGCATAAAGATTCGGACCAAGAATTCGATTAAGGAAGGGTTGGAGATGGTAATAGTTCGACTCTGGACTAAGCAAGGGGGGCCCATACGAGCCGCGAGGATGCCGCTTATTGACAGCTCAAGAGCCGTTTCAACATCAATGAAAATGGAGCCGCGCCTAAAGATTTGGAACTAAATAAGCACAGTACAAGTACTCGCAATAATTTCTCAACACGAGGAAAAGATCTTATTTTGTGCACAGGTTCGGCTATTTTCAAGTGAATTACAATCTATAAGTGTCGACCCTTACTTATGTGATGCCTTTAATGAGTGCCCGCTAGTAGAACAGGGCGCGTCCAGAACTCCAGCCTGGATTTCAACCTTCAGGTCTCTCTAATTCTCCCTCGCCTAAGGTACCTCAAGTATCGCCACTGTGCGAGTACCCAAGCACCACTCCACATCAACAGCCTTGGCAGGCAGGGCCTCGATTGGATATTCGCATTGGCAGTGAGTGGACATACAACAACAGAAAGAGTAAAAAGAGCTCTGGCCAAGATTCTAAAGTGGACCAGTAACGAGTCGCTTCCTGCGAGATTTCTTCGCAGTCTGCAAAATCGCCTTAGTCAGTCAGTCAGTCAGTCAGTGGGTGGGTGTGTGTGATAATAATCTCAATATTGAAGATATATGGAAGCGACTGTACTGTACTCCTTAAAGTGACTTTGAGTTTTGTTGTAATTAAACCCTGGATCTTATTCTGATGAAAGGGTGCACGCCACCAGGCACCCTCACCGTCTGCAGTCATTTGACCGCTTTGCGGAACAATGAGGGAGGCTTAGTACCAAGAGAGGGGAAACCGATAGCAAAACGAAAGAAAAGCAAATAAGTATAAAACGGCTGCGGCCCAGGCACAATGGAAAAGATGCCCCTTGCTTGAGCGGGAATTTAGTTGAAGATGGGAGATTCTGATAGCGTTTAGAGAAGTAGATGGATATGTCTACCTACTAGGTAGTACCGACGGATGGAGCTGGAGAGCAACAATTCATGAAAGGTAACAGCCAGCATCCATCGTGCCATCCATCCAACCATTCAACCATCCATATCTCAGCCGCTTGGGTGCAGATGCAAATTACTAGTGGCCGTGACCAAAACGCGCAGACATTGGCGGGCAGTAATAATGTCGATCGATTCGTTCGTGCAGCCGCTAGCATGCAGTAGGGGCGGAGAGAGCCTCTGGGCATTTTACCATTGGTTGTTAAGCCTCAGATTTCCCCAGAAGGGCCCCCAGCCAAAAAGGTGACATTGCTTCCAGACTCCGTTTGCGAGGCAGCCTGTCACTATTAATTTGTTTCGAGGTCCTCTATGATTGGAGCGGAGAAAGACGATTTTGTGATCTGCTGTACAGAGTGCTTACCCTTAAAATACTAAGTAAGTACCTCTAGGTAAGAGACGAAAGCGCCCAGTACCCGACCCGACCAAAAGAGGGGACCCAGACGAGAAGACAGTATTTAGATTCATCTGCAAGAGAGACAAATCATACATGACTCCCACCATCTGCAAGACACAAGATACAGTGATTTCAAGGAGCCTACCTATGTCGAGAAGAATATTCGTATTTCCACGTGATATAGGTACCTACTCAGGTACGAGGGGTTTGGAAACTTGTAAGTCCCTGAACAAAGGGTTCTTTGCCTGCCCAGAAACTGCGTCGCGCGCCCTTGGAGGTACTCACAATTCCCTGCTATGATCACTCATTCCCCTACTCTTTTCGGAGCTTCCACTCCACTACTGATAGATATGGTTTCATCTCCTAAGTTTCAGGCTTCAACTAGATCACATCACAACCCAATTTCATATCGTTGACAGGTTGTAGTAGAGTAGCATCGTTGTATGTACGTATGGAGCTGAAATTCTCTAACTTAATAACTTTCCCGAGCAGGGTTCAATTTTCCTCACAATATTCCCTCTGTAGCCGACGTTACCTTTAGTCAAAGCAATTCCAGCTGCGCCTGGAAGTTCAGCATTGCAAGTTTAGTAGGTAGTAATTGACTATGATATGTATGTATGTATGTACTCTGAATAGGAAGAAGAGGCAAACACCACTTCAATCCGAAAAGAGAAATCTTACTAGACCTGATCAGATTAGCACCGCTTGCTTGGCTCCGCCTTTTATCTCTTTTGTCGCCCTCCTTTTCACTTCGTATGTACTGTACCGTTATGCGTGCTGTGTGTAGCGACCGAGGGATCTACCCAGCACCGACCTAACTCGGAGATACATGACATCCCCGCGAGCTCCCTGGGCAAGCAGAGGTACCTACCTACTGACGCCAGGAATCTCCTGTCAGTGGAAGACTCGGCGTGCTAAACCCCCCACACCGGTGCTGCGGTCCAGTCCAGTGCTTGCTTGCTGCCACTGCTGCAGCTGGGGCCACCAATTGTCCTGTCCAGTTCTCTTCTGGGTTTATCCCCCTCTCCAGCCAGCCAGCTACTACTAACCTTGAAGTACTTCTCTTTCCCGTCCCTCATCCCAATCCAATCCCTCACCCCATTTACCATTGCAGTACCTATACTACGCCCGCTTCAGTCAACTCGCAAACGCTTCCCGTTGTTGCTGGGCTGGACTTTCAGCCTAATCCTTTCCTCCTCAACCCTCATTGCCTTTCGCAGCATCACCATCCGGCTTCTCCCCCCGACGACACAGGCTCGGATTAGTTTCGACAGCACCATTTGTCTTTTATTCGGTCTCAAGTTTACGACGGTCTTGCTTGCTTGCACTTTGTTTCATTCCTGCCCGTTTCTGCTGCTCGGCGCCATCGCCCGCCGTCACCCGGTGTATTGAACTGTGACCGACTCCGACTCTCGACAATCGAGGATGCTGCGCAGTCGACCGCTGTTGCGTCCTTAGTTTGGTCATTGTCCTGCCTTGCGTCGCACTGTTTTCGAATATTTATACAACCCTTCAACTCGGCGCTTTGTCATCGGCAATAAATAAATCTGCAATCTTTACCCGTACACGCACCCACCTTACACTCGACCCTGCGCAGTCTGAAAAAACAGCAACAACAAAAGTTTCTATTTATTGCTTGACTGCGGCTTAGCAGTCTACCTGCATGACCATGGTTGACGATGCGGCCCTCGCCGCCGCGGCTTCGATTGTCGCCTCGATTGCTCCAGATCCCCGACCGCCCAATTCGATACCGGTTGGCGTAGCTTCTCAGGTGCAACTCCCAGGGCCAGACACTCCCGCCAAGCGCAAGCTCGAGCTAGAGCTTCAGAACCTCGCTTTGCGTGTTGGAAAGCTCGAGAGCCAGGCCTCAGCTACATCCCCATTTCCAGAAACACCTAACGAGGTTATTGACACTCTTTTTGGCGAAGAGGCTCAGGCGGTGGCGGTTCGCCCTAAGCCCAAAGTCTTTGCCGCCCAAGGTAGCCTGCACTCTCCGCATCTGCCATCTTATCAGCTGACCGAAGAAGCCCTCGAAGGACTTCGAGAACATGTGGACGATCAGTCCAAGTTGCTCGACAGTCAGCGCCAGGAGCTCGCTGGTGTAAATGCTCAGCTCCTAGAGCAGAAGCAGCTACAAGAGCGAGCCCTCGAAATCCTTGAGCAGGAACGTATTGCTACTCTGGAGCGTGAGCTCTGGAAGCACCAGAAGGCCAACGAGGCCTTCCAAAAGGCTTTGCGAGAAATTGGAGAAATCGTTACTGCTGTTGCTCGCGGTGATTTGACTATGAAGGTCCGCATGAACACTGTTGAAATGGACCCTGAAATCACAACATTCAAGCGCACTATCAACGCTATGATGGACCAGCTGCAAATATTTGCTAGTGAAGTCTCCAGAGTGGCTCGTGAAGTCGGCACCGAAGGATTACTGGGCGGCCAGGCCCGTATTGGTGGTGTCGATGGTACATGGAAAGAACTGACTGACAATGGTATAATCTCACCGTACATCACTTTTAATGTGGCTGTCGCTAATAACACACACAGTTAACGTTATGGCTCAAAACCTGACCGATCAAGGTTTGTTGCAGTCTTGTTCGGAAACTGAAAGTGATGTGATACTAACCAGTCCTTAGTGAGGGAGATTGCATCTGTGACAACAGCCGTAGCCCACGGCGATCTGACGAAAAAGATCGAACGACCTGCTCGGGGCGAGATATTACAGCTGCAACAAACCATCAACACCATGGTGGACCAACTACGAACCTTTGCCTCTGAAGTCACACGTGTAGCAAGGGATGTTGGAACTGAAGGCATGCTAGGCGGGCAGGCCGATGTTGGGGGAGTGCAGGGCATGTGGAACGATCTCACCGTCAACGTCAACGCCATGGCCAACAACCTGACGACTCAAGTGCGCGACATTATCAAGGTTACCACAGCTGTTGCCAAGGGAGACCTGACACAAAAGGTGCAAGCGGATTGTAGAGGGGAGATATTCGAGCTCAAGTCGACCATCAACTCCATGGTTGACCAGCTGCAGCAGTTCGCCCGCGAAGTTACAAAGATTGCCCGTGAAGTCGGTACTGAAGGCCGTCTTGGAGGCCAGGCCACGGTGCACGATGTCGAGGGTACCTGGAGAGATCTAACCGAGAATGTCAACGGCATGGCCATGAACCTGACCACCCAAGTGCGAGAGATTGCCAAGGTTACCACAGCTGTCGCCAAGGGTGATTTGACAAAGAAGATTGGGGTCGAGGTCAAGGGTGAAATTGCAGAGTTGAAGAATACCATCAACCAGATGGTGGATCGTCTTGGCACATTTGCTGTTGAAGTGAGCAAGGTCGCCAGGGAAGTAGGCACGGATGGGACCTTGGGCGGACAGGCTCAAGTGGCCAACGTCGAAGGCAAATGGAAAGATCTTACGGAAAACGTCAACACAATGGCGTCAAATCTCACAGTCCAGGTAAGGCTCGAGTTCTGGCCCAAACCCTCAAATTTGGCATGTTTACTAACAGAATTCTAGGTCAGAAGTATTTCAACAGTCACACAAGCCATTGCGAACGGAGATATGAGCCAGAAGATCAAAGTCGAAGCAAATGGAGAGATACAGGTGCTGAAAGAAACCATCAATAACATGGTTGATCGCCTGTCCAGCTTCTGTTACGAAGTCCAGCGAGTCGCCAAAGATGTGGGAGTTGATGGAAAGATGGGTGCTCAGGCCGACGTGGGTGGCCTAGATGGCCGCTGGAAAGAAATTACAACAGATGTCAACACCATGGCCAGCAACTTGGTAAGCAGTCCTGGAAAACCTCCAAAAAGACAGAAACTAACACCTACAGACCACGCAAGTGCGCGCCTTCTCAGATATAACTAACTTAGCTACTGATGGGGACTTTACCAAGCTTGTTGATGTGGAAGCGTCGGGCGAGATGGACGAGCTCAAGCGAAAGATTAACCAGATGATTTCAAATCTGCGCGATTCCATTCAGCGTAATACCCAGGCCAGGGAAGCTGCCGAACTTGCCAACAAGACCAAGTCAGAATTCCTAGCCAATATGTCCCACGAAATCCGAACGCCGATGAACGGTATCATCGGAATGACCCAACTGACATTAGACACCGACCTGACTCAATATCAGAGGGAGATGCTTAACATTGTCAATAATCTTGCCAATAGCCTCCTGACGATAATTGACGATATCTTGGATCTCTCCAAGATTGAGGCTCGGAGAATGGTGATAGAAGAGATTCCCTATACACTGCGGGGGACTGTCTTCAACGCCCTCAAGACTCTCGCTGTCAAGGCAAACGAGAAGTTCTTAGATCTCACCTACAAGGTCGACAGCTCCGTACCAGATTACGTTATTGGCGATTCCTTCCGTCTCAGACAAATTATCCTGAACCTTGTTGGCAATGCCATCAAGTTCACAGAGCATGGCGAGGTCAGCCTGACAATCAAGGAGAGCATGGGGCAAAACAATGTCCGACCCGGTGAGTATGCGGTTGAATTTGTCGTGGAAGACACGGGCATAGGAATCGCCCAAGATAAATTGGATTTGATCTTCGACACGTTCCAACAAGCGGATGGTTCCATGACACGCAAGTTTGGTGGAACAGGTCTAGGTCTATCCATTTCGAAACGACTCGTCAACCTCATGGGTGGTGATCTTTGGGTCAACAGCGAGCATGGCAAGGGCAGTGAATTCCACTTCACATGCTTGGTCAAGCTTGCTCCTGACGACGCCGCTATGATCGAGCAGCAGATCCGTCCTTACCGAGGCCACCAGGTACTATTTGTCGACAAAGCTCAGTCCCAGAACGCCACCTCGATTAAACCCATGCTGGAGAAGATTGGTCTTAAGCCTGTCGTCGTGGATTCAGAGAAGAGCCCCGCGTTAACTCGCCTCCAAAACGGTGGATCCCTTCCCTACGATGCTATTCTGGTTGACTCAATCGACACCGCTCGAAGGCTAAGAGCTGTGGATGACTTCAAGTATCTCCCTATCGTTTTGCTGGCACCAGTTGTTCACGTTAGCTTGAAATCTTGCTTGGACCTGGGAATCACGTCTTATATGACAACGCCTTGCAAGCTTATTGATCTAGGAAACGGTATGATACCAGCTTTAGAAAACCGAGCTACACCGTCGCTTGCCGACAACACGAAATCCTTCGAAATCCTACTCGCTGAGGACAACACTGTCAACCAACGATTAGCAGTAAAGATCCTCGAGAAGTACCACCATGTGGTAACAGTGGTTGGCAACGGCTGGGAAGCTGTCAAGGCTGTTCAGAGTAAGAAGTTCGACGTCATTCTTATGGACGTGCAAATGCCGATCATGGTAAGTATTAGCGTCGTCAAACTCTTCATCTTTAATCGCACGTGGTTAGATTGACTAACACTCTTGATCACAGGGAGGCTTTGAAGCTACAGGCAAGATTCGAGAGTACGAACGTGGCATAGGAAGCCATCGCACACCTATCATTGCCCTAACGGCCCATGCCATGATGGGCGATCGGGAGAAATGTATCCAAGCCCAGATGGACGAGTATCTGTCCAAACCTCTTCAGCAGAACCACCTCATCCAGACGATCCTCAAGTGCGCTACCCTCGGGGGCCCTTTACTTGAGAAGAACCGTGAACGCGAGCTGGCACTCCACGCTGAGACGAAATCGAAGCACAAGGAGGGAGGCCAGGGTCTGCTACGCCCAACGCTCGAGAGCCGCTCATTCACGAGCCGAGAGCCTCTGTTGGGAAACGGCAAGGAGAGCCCCGCCATTCTGGCAACCGAGGAGGATCCCCTGGCAAGAGCACGTCTTGACCTCTCTGATATGCGGAGCCTTACGAACTAACCGTGTTTCTCTGCGTCTCAGGCCTTCATGAGATCGCTTAGTCAGTAGTGAGGCGGCGCTGGAACATGCGTGTTCGGACGTGTTCGTCGATCGTTGTGAAATGCCCACTCCACTATATCGGGAGTCAGCGAGATGGAGCTCTCGACGAGCCCTCTTACAGTTACAACACCATTGTACCTATTACGGATAACATGACGCCGTCACTTGTTCGACTTGCATAAGTCACTCGAGATTACGATGACCATTTTGCATCATCATAGCGAACCCGAGATACCGATTTGAACAAGCGAGTGCGAATTACGCGGCCTGGTAAGGTCCAAAGGCTATGTTTGGTGATACCGACTTTTTGGCACTTCATTGCGTTGCTCTGCTCCCCAAGGCTTTGTTCATTTTTCGGCCTTCTACCTACCCCATTGGCTTTTAGGCTTGTGCAGGACATAGTATTCTTTTTATTGCATTCTACCTGCTATGTGGCGTTTTTGGGTTTCCCATGGGAGGACGATTGCGTTATGCTTCTTGGAAGGAAGGACGTGCATCGATCCAATTGCTGGCTGCAACGACGTGTATCGACTTAGATGAGCATCATCCGACCACAAAACATACTTAAACGATACATGTCGGCGACAGCAGTTAGAATAAGGGTGAGATGATTGGGGCAGGGGAATTCGAGGATAAGTGCTTTTTTCTCTCTTCATCTGGGTTGCTGTTTTGATTTTCACTCTATGGGTTCGTCCATTGCGTTTTATATGGTTCCGCCTTGTTCTTTATATATGTTTTTTTGCCCTTATATGAGGGTATGGGACAATGAGCCTCTGAGCTCAAGGAGTATCTGGGATCACGAGAAGGATATGGGAGAGAATAGGGATGTCTGCTTCTACGACATTGGGAACGATTATCAAATGGCCGACACCGTTCAGATAATACAGGCGAAAGAAATTCCTTTGGGAAAGAGACTTGTGCATGACTGGCATACCGCTCTCCATCGTCTAAGTTTCTATGTCATATGATCCGTTTCCACTGCTAAAACTGCTTGCTCACTCGGGCTATATCCTGCTTGTCCTTGGCTGCATCGCGATTAGCACCGGCCTGCGGCTTGTCCTTCTCTGTGTCCGTGGCTTTGATGGTGGCCTTGGGTGGTTGTGGGTACTCTTGAGCTTCCAGGGCAGCGAGAATGGCATCAAGTCTACTCTCAAGGGTTGAAAGATTATTCTCGAGGGCGGTGGCAGCTTGCTCGCCTCTAGATGGGTACCATGTCAGTCGCGAGTCTCAAAGAATTGCCTCTCAAGCTTGGTGCAAAACGGATCGGGGGGCGAATTTCATGTCAAGGGGAGGACGGGTACAGGGGTGTTGTCGAAAATTGCGAAGATGTCGCGATGCGTCTATGCTGGTGTTGAGGGGGCACCCATTGCCTCTCCTGCCCTGCAAGTCCAAACACTAATTTAAGGACTTGTAGAACCAGTTGAATCTGTGGCTGGTGATAAAGATGCGGTGGCACAAGGATTAGATAGAATGCGCTCGGGGCATTTTCTCTGTCAACGACGGAGACTTTAGTTGAAGAATCCGGCCGAGACAAGGATGCTTATGAGGCGATAATTGAAAGAAATAGATGCCGATTTCCCGCTGACCTGCTCGGATGAGGTCTCTGAGGTTTCCAGAAAATGGGATTCTGAAAAGCGGTAAACGCTTTGGTCACGATCAAGTGTCGGCCACGCCGATGGTGTTGGAATAAGTATAGTATTTGTCAAAAGACACTCGTGGGTTGTTGCAGTGAGGGTGGAGTGGAGGGTCCCGCGCAACAAAATCTGACGATGGATATGGTGGGTAAAATGCGGCCACAAAGAAGTCCATGAGAAAGATGCGAAAATAGAGGGGTGCTGGCCGGGGAAGATGGTAGCAAAGAGAAGTGGGAGGAGTATAATGAGAGGGAGTATGAGTGTAAGTGCAAGTATGAGGCGAGGCGAAGTGAGGTGAGGCTGTAGAATCGATTACCTAGCAAGGTCCCGGTAGGCCTAGAACATGGGATTGTCAGTGAATGAATGGACAGACAAGGCAATACGATGGCGAGAGTGAGAGAGAACGCGAGTGAGAATGAGACCAGAGAGTTCACTAGAGTCTGGCAAGACAGGAGGGTGTAGGATAGCGCGTAGGGCGTTTAGAGGAGAGGTATGTGAGCAGGAGAATTCTATCACCAAAACCAAAACATGGTGATATGATATTCCCCAAAGCCCCAAACCCAGGCCAGGATACAGGGGTCGCATATGCAGAATGCCAGTGCAGGATGCCAATGCGGAGGCGAGATGCAAATGCAAATCAGTCAATCAAACAAAGGAGGGAGGGTTCGACTCGTGGCAACCAAGCACAAGCGGGAAGTGAGAAGGTCTCGACCAACTGGCTGGGTCTAGCTAAGGTATAAACGTTCCACGGCCAGGCCGAACCTGGATATTCGGGGTGGGAATAGACAGGGAATGTGGTAGGGTAAGGTAAGGGAATGTGGTAGAACTGACATTTGGTTGGGAATTGGAGGGATGGGGAATTGAGGATAAGTGATATTTTGTCGTTCGATTGTCGCAGTAATCATTGAGCAAGCAGATCGATTGACTCCCCCCACTAGACAATTCTCTCCGGCCGTATCATGGGGATTGATGGTGCTTTGATGCTATCCCATGTTTGTGATAGAGGGCAAATTCTGCATTCCCATGTCCATGTTCCTTCTGAGTGGCGAATGATATTGAGCAAAAGAAAAAGACTTGACTTACCTGGGCCAAATCGGCATCCCCCGAACTTGAACCCGAGGCCGAAGCCATTGGGGCTTGGTTGTTCGTGTCAGATGGGGCCATGGGTGTTTTTTTTTCTTCTGCTCAACAGATAAAGTCGAAGTGGAGGGGAAAGAATACAAAGTGAATTATTTTGATGATGGATTTTGGCGTTGGATGTAGTGATTATCTCGTCTCTCTCGCCTCTTGGTTGTGGTTGGTGATCCTGCCCTGTCTGCGCTGTTTGTTGTAAGAGAATGGAGAGTAGTGAAGAGGTGAGCGATTTGGATTCCCATGTGCATCCAATGCCCGTGCTGCGTTGTGGGGGTCCCGCGTGGGCAGTTTCCCACTGCAAATGCACCTAGGTAACCATTAACATCAACCAGTAAAGCTGGATCCTCCTAAAGTGAGAATAAAGCCCTCTAGGTACACTACTAGTTACCTGGAACCTGCCCTGCCCTGGCTGACTTGGTAGTAAAAGTGAGATTGTTTCAATCTTCAATATCAGAAAGACACCGACACATCGAAAAGTGGACAATGCCGATGGCGGGGAAATGGTAGATTTGGGTCTAGAACTCCTAGATCCCAACTTTAACGGGCGCGAACACGGGCCGTCCAATGCGTCTACTGACAAGAGGAGAGGGGTGGCCTGTCAATTGTCAATCGATATATGCTAATAATAATCATGAGACACTGAGTAAGGAGTAGTTGAGCCTCGACTCTATTCAAGACTCCCATATTAGTTGACAATTACCTACTAGGTACCGTATGTGTGTCTGATCATGTTGGAGCAAGCACCCCAATCAAGGAGGAGGAGTACCTCTCTTACAGCTAAGCACACCATGTTTTCAATTATCAACTATCTCCATCATCAGGTTTGTGTAATCGCACTTGATCATGTGGATGTAGATTCAGCCTCATAAGAAAAGTTTGCAATTCCCAGCTATTTACTGTATACCTACTACCTAGTGAAAGAGGAACTATCCGAACACTAAAACCAATGTCTGGAACCTACGGGAAACTCTCGTAATTATCCCGCTTCTACTCTGTACTCAGCCGCAATAAGAAGCAGCCGTTGGAAGATATTATCCGAAGGAAAAAAAGGCGACATGCATAGTTTTCCCATAGTCTATCGAATAGAGCATCAATGCCATAAGGGGACCTGTGAGAATCGATGGGTCTAGGCATATGCGCCACGGGCCTAGACCACGACGGATGGCGATCATTGTGTGATCTCGAACGTTGGGGTTGCCACCTTGAGGGAACGATAACCGAACTTTTGGCATTAACAAGGGAGCAGGTGAATCTTGATATCTTTCTCAGACCGAAGAAAATCGGTCGATCAATTATGTTGAATTAGAAAGGAGAGAAACTATTCG
This sequence comes from Fusarium austroafricanum, assembly GCA_012932025.1. Classification (NCBI taxonomy): domain Eukaryota; kingdom Fungi; phylum Ascomycota; class Sordariomycetes; order Hypocreales; family Nectriaceae; genus Fusarium; species Fusarium austroafricanum. Next base: position 8,178 of record JAADJG010000263.1, on the reverse strand, counting down.
TGTGATTAACCATATGCTGCAACGTTAACTGAATAGTTAGTTAGGTATTGGGTGCAGTCATCCGATCTCCTATGCATCTTGTCCAATATGGACGGACCATGGCTGATCAGTGAAACGGCTCTCTCTTTTGATTCGCATTTAAACACCAAAAGTCGATGGCAAACCAACATGCCAGATCTCAGCGCGCAGCTGCGTTACCACCCAATCTCCAGAAAGGGAATGTAGTTCACAAAGAGGAATTGCTGGAGCATGCCATGAATACGGCCCACATGCACAAAGAGGAAAGATGTCTCTGAAACTCTCTGATAGAGTGACACAACAAACTGGTGGAGTGCCCTGGCAATCAAGTTGGGTGCTCGCATTATCCATGTCTTTTCCTGGAGGGTTCTAGATCCCACAGCCAGCCCAGGTATGTACTGTATCAAAATAGCCCCAGCACGAAGAGTTCGTAAATCGAGCAACGGCATGAGATCTGTTGCATATGGAGGTTCCCACAACCATAGTAAGCGCACGTAGCAGGGCATCTAACCATCCATGCCAAGATATCCAGCCAGTCCAGCCTACTACGTAGCAGAGGCGCCAGTTTACGGTGGGCGTACAACCCCCGGCTGGTGTAAAACAAACTACGGAGATTTATTCGATAGGATCCATCGATTTACATAAACCTGGCTTGGCTGCTCCGGGCAGGTTAGTTGCTGATCATTTCCCGTCTCTTATCAGATGTGATTCTGCATAGGTACGAAATATGCAAGCTTAAATCCACGTTTACAGCACCCCAAAAGTCAGTTCTATTTCCAAGCATTGGATGCGACAAAGAAACAGAAAGGGCTGATTATGAGCTCAGCCAATCAGACAGAGCAAATAAGTGACGAGAACTGATAAGTAACATATTTAAACAGAGGTAAGGTCCTACCTTGCGTAGGCACCTTAGGCACTACTAAGGTGGAAGATAAAACTCGAGAATAATAACAGCTTGGGGAAAGCGATGCTGAAGCGGCCCCTTCCATCCATGCACTCTATGCAGGGTATGGACAGGAACCAGTTAGTGCACATCCTTTCCTTCCCCAAAGTCACTGTTGTCCAGTGCCTTCTGCCCAGTGACCATGGCTCCAATCCACCCGTCACTTACTGTGCACTCCCATCAACGTTCTAGACTCAACATCGTGGAGAAATGTTCGCTTTCATGCGCTTCACGCGACTTCGGGAGTCGTTCCTAGGCAGCTCAGGGTTGAAATGCCCGAAAGGCTTCGGGCATTGATACTAATGCTCACAGATTTGAAGACCGACGTTGCAGATGCAGCCAGCCTAGCTCAGCCTCAAGCGCCATGGTCGACAACATATAGGACCGCAGCCGCCCAGTAAGGCTACTACAGTACTGTCTCAGGATAGTGCACAGGACATAACATGTTGTCTCGCTCAGCAAAAGCCAATGAGGCACAGTCAGTGTAAGCCGCCACCATGAACGATGCATGCCCCAAGGGGGAGGCGTTGCACTGAGCGGGGAGCCGGTCATTTACCCCGTTACTGTCCTCCAATCCTAGGGCTCCCAGGGATCGAGATTCTAGACCCTATGTCAAATTCCCATCCCGCTTATGGCGATTTTTACACCAGGTTCCGATTCACAATTACCGACACTATGTTACAGTTATTGAATGTATTCAACGCTATCTGAATGGCCATGAATAATGCCATCCATCTTGCACATCTCGGTTCATGCCATCGACTATCGAATATGTACATGCCCACTCCAAGTTCACCGTCTAATACATACGTAGACCTGACTATTTCTCCAGCTTCGGCTCGTCAACGCAGTAACTATCAAAGCATCAGAGAAACAAAATCAAAAGGGGAATGTTGGTTGTCGGTCGTGCGCATTCGGCCCTCAAAATCACTACTCCATCATGGAAAAGGGACAACACATGATGCCTTGGAACGAGTTCCAATATGCGTCATTCGACTCGAGGCATCGACTATCGGCGCAACATGACGAATTCTGGTGACTGCATCCTCTGTTGCTGCACGAACGGGCTTCGCAAAGACGTCTATGGCCATACCATGTGGCCCATGGAAAGGGGACCTGGAGCTTTTCGGACAGCAGATCGCTTGTTGGCGCGGTGCTATGGGCGATTTGATCAAAGGCCCGCTCGATCATGGTGAAGCTCGAGTTCTGTCGTCGCGCGATCGGTAAGCCAAAGCTCGATTTCAACAATGGGCATGGCTCGATGGCGATCAGGAACAACCCACGAGCAGATAGGGCGTGCGTCACTTATACCGGCTCCACACCCCCGGCTCACAGTGGCTCCGGCCACCAGAATTCAACCAGAGCTCCATTTTAGTTAACCCACAACCACCTGGCCACCGACGAGCGATGCCGTTTGTATAACAAGCTCAACCTCAACCCTTGACCGTCCGTCTGTCACGCTTTCTTTAGCTGGTTGATGTGCACCGTCTCGGCGAGTTTCGAAGATCTTTGAGCCAGCCCGAGAGTGGGATGGGGAGACCGCGTCCAGGAGCGTGACATTCTCACCCCATCAGCCAGGCAGCCCATCGTACCGTACGGGAGGCCACAACCGTTTCACGAATTGGGATCGAGATCTTACCCGTTACGGTTTGTGAGCCTGCGCTGCCGACATGCTCATGCTCCTGAGCTCGAGGACTGGCAGGCCTGGGGCCCAGGTGTGGACGGGTCATGCATCTAACCAATGATTGCCATCGTGCCGTGTCGGAGCAAATCAATCAATCAATTGACGGTTGATCGTCATGGCCAATTGCCTTTTTCTGAATAAAGGATGCGATGCGCTAAACCCCATAGCTGTCCTGCCCTCGTCCTTGGAACATCATGGCGGGACCACACGCTCTGTGCGACAAACACCAGCATCAGCATCAGCGCTTTTGATAATTGTCGATTTTGCATCCGACTCTCGATTTGGCGCTTCCATCTCAAGCGCCGCATTGCATTCATTTCCTTATCCATCCATCCAACCCATCCCATCTATTCATGGATGCCGATGCCATAATTCCCAGTCACTGGCACCAGTAGCGTTGCGTTGCGTTGCGTTGAAGCGACCTCAATATTCCCATGGTCCCAGATATCGTCCAGAAATGCGTCGATTGGACCAAGTTGGGGCATCTCGATGTTGTCCAGGTGCCGCCCTATCGTATACGTAGCCGATGACAGGGCCTTGGGGTCCACGCTTGTTTTCGACCCATCTCATGTTGAACTGCATTACTTTACATACGCTACTCAGCAATGCTCGTGCCAATTTTCCATAACTCGAAACTTTATGGTGATGATGCTGCTGCTACTGCTGCTTCAGTGCAAACCGGCCCTTGCATCATTCATGCTTCTCGAACGTCAAAACTTGATATGTCCCAGTTTAGAAAAAGGAAAAGAGGCTGCGGATCAGCAACCAGCAGTCCAGAAATTGAGAGACAAGTGCGCCAAGGCTGTGTGTCCTTGACGGCAGATTGTAGGCATACCCCTACTCCCTCACGCATTCACGCCCCTTTTAGGTTGTGTTGTGAACTAACTGGGTTAGACCACGTCCTCTAGTTCTCTTCGAGCCTCTGAACAACAAGACCACCCCCGAAGCGAGTGCCATGTAGGAATCTGATGTTTCTGCTCTTTTTCTGCCACTTGAATTCTCGCGATTCCATGCCCGCTTCCAAAACCCTGTTTTGCCTACACTCCCATTCAACTAATCGTCCTTTCGCCGGTGGTTGCGGGACCTCCGACTCTGGCCCGTTTTCCCCTGGACCCTGTCTCTCTCTGCCCTCCATCTATCATCTGGATCCCACGATGCCCTGACTGAACGAGAATCCCCCGTCTCAATATTGGCTCTAGAAGCTGCTCTCCACAGTCACTCAACTTGACCTATCTTCGACAACAATTCTCACACCCCCCGTATGCCGATGACTGAGTCCCTTCCCCTACAGTCCAATTCTTATATTCGTCCTACCTTGCCTTGCCTGTGGTATTTGGCTCGCGCTCGCGCACACGCCAACAGGATCCTAGGTCCAGAACACTGATCCTCAACCGACCTGCAGCCAAACCTAACCTGGGGCCTGTCCACTTGGATCTGTCACCTCACAGTCGCCTCATAAGTTTCAGTCCTGAGATCACCTGCCAATCCACGTCTCGTCATTGTCTTCATCTCTCCCAGACGAGGTCTTGCGCCGTTGACAGACCGTGGGCTTGGTTCCATCCCTCATCGCGGTTGGACAGAATCCCGTTCTCCTAATCCGCCGCGGCCCATCATTTTGCTCTGTGCAATCGAGATATCCGATTCTGCCTTTTGTCTCTGGGGGTGTTAGCAACTGCACTTGACTCCCTTACAAGCTCATCTTATCCATCTTTTCTTTCCTACTCGATCGTTTTCTGTCTTCTCACTTTCCATTCATTCTCGATCTTCCGCCTCGAAAAAGCTCTTCTGCTCGTCGCTGTGGTATGTAAATTAGCAAATCTTTGTCACAATAGCACCCTTCATCATATGTCCCTGCTCTTTCCGGTGTGAAGGTCTGTCGCTCTGCAACTGTGGCAGCTTTCATTCAGCTCTCGACCCAATATCACTCCATCTCCCTCCTGTATATGCCTCCTGTTTCTTTCGTCATTCTCCTACACCCCCTCCCCTTCTCAATATCCCCCAGGGCTTTGATGCCCTGCAATCCAATCAGAAGATCTTGCGCATCTTTATCCTTGAGTTTATCACTCCTGCTTTGCCCAAGATCTTCGTTCCACTTCCAAACCTCACTTCATCACCGCTGATCACTCCCCGCCAAAAGCTTGAGACTCAACCGCCCCGTTGACATTTGTCTAAGAGCACATTACTGCCTTTCCCAAGACCGTGCCTGACACTGCTCTTATAACAGCTTCATCTTGACTCATTCAGCTTGAAGAGACATTATCAGTCCACTGCAGCTCAGTGCTTCACCCCGCGTTTCAAAACCCACCTCTTTTCAACTGTATCCATTGAAAGAACCAACCAACAAGGAAGAACGTCATCAAACGCCTCATTTGTCCAGCTCAGTATATCAGAGTGAGAAAATTAAATTCAACCCGTCTATCATAGCACTCTCCGGACGTATTCCTAAACAGCTCAAGTAAACTCTAGCCACTTGACAGTATCGCTTGCTTGGTATTGCAGACAGAAATCACCCACCCCTCTGTACCTGGAACAAGTTCAAGTCGGCATACTGGCGCCAATCAAACCACGAAAACCGTTTGTCTTCGGAGGGAGGTTCCCCGGAGCGTTCCAGATGGGCTGTGTGTCTCCCGATCTTGAGTCGGTTTTTGCCGAGTTGGGATTGTCTCAGTATCTTGGTGCCTTCGTTGAGCAAGGATTTGATGAGTGGGATATCATTCTTGATATCCAGGAATCAGACCTGTAATGCCCCCTTTGAGCTGTCGAATTGCGGCAATTGCGCTGACTGATTATTTTAGAGATGCTTTGGGTGTCAAACTCGGCCACCGGAGGGTATGGTTGCCGTCACCGCCCACATGAGGCAGTCACTAACGTAATCTTGGTTTAGAAACTTCAGAGAAGAATAGCCAATGCCCGAGGCATTTCTCCATCAGCATCACTAGTAACGCCTGTCAGACCCACGAGTGAGGATCCGAAGTCGGATAGTGTGCAACCTGAGCCCAGTCGGACGGAGCTTCCACCCGATGGGCAAGGTATCGCAAAACGAAAGTATCGACGTCATCCCAAGGTGAGCTGAGCTTTGTACGTCGTTGGGTGGCGAATTGATGACTAACAACAAGTTAGCCCGATGAGAATGCTCCTGAAAGACCTCCCTCGGCTTATGTTTTATTTTCCAACAGTACGCTCTTATTCTGGCCCATGAGATCCCGTGTTCGTGCGGCAGTACTGACAAATGACGTAAAGAAATGAGAGAAGATTTGAAGAGTCAGAACCTTACTTTCACAGAGATAGCCAAACTTGTAGGCGAAAATTGGCAAAACCTGAATGCAAATGAGAAAGAAGCGTACGAAAGCCAAGCAAATGCTGATAAAGAAAAGTACCATCGGGACTTGATGGAGTACAAGAAGACTCCCGACTACCGGAAATATATGCAATATCTCCACGAATTCAAGGAGAAGCAGGCCAAACGAACTCAAGGTTTGTAGCCAGACGGCGCCAATTCCATGAACGTTAACGTTGCAGTGAAACTGATAGATCGCCGTTGACTAGTCGATGTTTCCAAGAGGACAAAACTGGACCCTGTTCGATTACGGCACAGTAGTAGCAGCAGCAGCACCATGACACCCGGGGGCAACACATCAAGTGGTAGCGGCAGTGAGAGGTTGCAGGGGAGCGAGCCGCCGCCTTGTCGTCGGGAGAGATTGAATTCGATCGCATCAGTAGCTGAATCGCAACTTTCGTCAACGACGCCAACACTTTTGTCGCAGGCCAATTCTCATGATGAAACAATGTCGTCGCCTCAAGCCACCCATTTCGATGCTGGAAGCCCGCGAGAAACTCATCACCAAGCTCCCAAGCGTCAGCAGTCGTGGCGGGAGGGTGGGCGCGGTGTTGAGCCTTCTCATCAGCACCTCCCGTCGCTATCCAATATGCTTGAGGATGGAAGGAAAGGACTGCCCATCTCATCCGGCTCAGAAGGAAACCCCTATTCGAGTGGCTTCGTCGCCGCCAATCACCCAAGATCAGTACCCGAGGTACCCAACGTCCTCCCATCGGCACCGGTTAAGCCTCTCCTCCGACACGAACCTTCTTCAAATAGCAGCATTGGTTCAGTCAGCCCGGCAGCGAGCTTTGCACGAACGCCCGGCGAGGGCCCACTTCCGATCCATGCCCTCCTCTCTCACCACCAGACGCTGCCGACGCCAGTTGTTGCTGCCAACGCAGCGATGTTCGAACGAGGTTCTCCTGTTTCGGGTTTGGGCACGGGCACAACTACCCCAAGCCCAACAGACCCTTCGCCACTTGCAAGGCCGCCTTTCGGCCATGGCGTGGTACCAAGGGGATATGGTACTTGATCCACTGGAGGCTTCGTTAGGAAGTCAAGCTAACTCGACTCACAAGGCTCTCAACCCCTGCCACCAACTGGCCCTCCAGCCCAATACATGGCGGACGGTGATGTGCCAATGACACCGGCACCGGATCTGGTCGCCCCAATCGAAGAGCGATCCTTAAAGACTCGCCTGGACGGTATGAGCGTCCTTCTCAGAGCAGGAGAGCTTGTCGAAAAACACGAACGAGACGAACGACGATGAAGAGAATGATGGCGGATGCTCAAGGTATACTGCTGATATATACGATGTCGAGACGATTATTCCCCTGACGCATCGAGATGCGACTCGCTCATGCCAACGACCCCTCTTTTCTTTCTTAACATGTTGGATACCCACGATTATGATGTAAACTCTTTTCCAGTTCAGGATTGGTCCTTGGCGGATGTTGGTACGTATATATAAGTACCTTTGTAATGGCTGCTGTGGTGGTATTTGGGCAGGGCAGTCGTGGGTTTGGCGTTATCGGACTTTTGGGTTGGGCTGAAAGAGGTCGGAAAGGATAAAAATAGCATTCATCGGTTAGGAGGAATTGGGCTGGTTTGGACGGCAGGAATGATTTGCCATGTCTGTTTGGAGTAGGCTAGGCATTGTCAAGAGACGACTAGAAGTCAGATTATTTAAGTCAGTATGAAGAATGACAATGCCATACCATGTTATGTATGAGAATCAGTAGCACATGTGAAGGTCGAGCGCCGAGATTGGAGTTTGGTTGAGGGGGATGTGTAGGCGTCAGACCACCAGCAGATGATTGGGGCGAGCCAAGGAAGGTCGTTTTCGTTTTCGATTTTGATTTTGATTTTTTTTTGTCATGGCCACAACACGGACAAGATGAAACAGAGAGGGGCGTCGATCAATCTGACTTGTATTGCAGATAGGAGAAGTAGGTGAAAGACTTGTATCTACACGTGTAGCACATTGAAGCAGAGAATGATAATGAGCCAATACAAGAGAGAAGAAGAAAGGGAAAAAAGGATAGAGTGAAGGTGAACGGGACAACAAATCAAGGAAGGGTCTTTCCTTCCTTACCTTATTCAGGTTTATCTACCTCTTCACGGCTTTGTTCCTTCTCTCTTTTTTTTCTTTTCTTTTTCTCTCTTCTCTTCCCTCCATCATTCTTACCCTCCATTCTCCCTCTCCTTCTCCTC
>JAADJG010000262.1:0-13657 GCA_012932025.1 Fusarium austroafricanum | reverse complement strand
TCCCAGCAGCTTCGCGTTTCTATTTACAAGAAAAGAAATGTTCTTCACAGTATCGCCTCTAAGCAGCTTAAGGAATAATATTAAAAATATTAAATTTTTAAAAAAAAAACTTTAGGTAATTTTTTAAGTAATTTTTAATTAAATTTTTAATTATTATTTTAAATGTTATTTTAAGTAAATTTTTATATAAAATTATTAATAACTTTTAAATTAATATTTTTTTTATTAAATATTTAAATAAAATTTTAGGTAATTTATTCCTCCTAAGCCTATAATAGCTACTATTTAGATTATTCAGATATGGCATGCCTGGTAGGGCGATAATTATCTGTACCAAGATAGCGGCCACAGCCTGTTGCGCGGTAAGACTTAGCGTTAAATAGGTAGCGGCGATCCACAGAGAATAGCACTTAAACCACTCTTAATCTTAATTCTGGGTTGGCTAACTCGCTGTTCGACGTTGATAGAGTTCCCCGTTTATATGAAAACGGCTTAAAAGGTACCAACATCTAGTCGCAGTGGGGAGAATGGATCGTGTGAAAGGGCTTGTCTCTGGCTGGCATGCGAATTATTCGTGGATATAAGAGGGACGGCATGTTACATATGGTCTGTTTGAAGGTAAGTCTGGAAAGATAAATGGCCTTGCCGGAGGACTAAAGCTTTGAGGAAATGGCTGGGATTGGGATATACGATAGGGATTATTATGGGATCTGGTTGTCGAGAGCCGTGAACCTCGCATATTCTCACGCTCCATAGAAGAGGAACCTTACCTTTCTGTAGAGCATGACTCTCTTTGGGTTGATGCGCTACCAATAAACAGTTGACCTCAGAAGAGTCCACGGAGAAGGCAGAGCGAGGGAATCTACTGAGCGAAATCCCTTATGTGCAAGCTATATATCAGCCAGCGTCTCGCCGTTTAGCAGGAGCGTAAGACAAGGGAGGTACATGGAGGTTTCCGTCGAGAACCAGACATGAAAGGTCGTATTGGGTAAGTCGTTGTAGGGTGTCGACCCTGGTTTTTCAAGTTAGTTGTTCCATCGCGTCCCGACTTAACTCATACCTATTCTCAAGTTACCAACTGATCCAGTCGACAGGGCAGATGCATAAGCAGGTATTACTCTACTCATCTGAATTTATTTGGAGGCAGATATGATGGTGGGAACAACTTCATGAACGTTCCATTCGTGCACAGCCTCTTGCATTCGAGGTCCGGTGCCATTCTGTCATGGTCACAAGCTGGGAGGATTATTGGGCTTGATCTCACTTTACAGAATAAGAACCCTATTCTCGCTCTAATATAATCTCGTGAGTTAGTCAGACAGAGTTACGACCTTGGTCATGGTAGCTGAGAACCAGGAGTGATCTCTTGTCGCATAGCCTTCCCTACATAGCATGATTACCTTCAAGTCGCTATCAACAGCCATCAAGCCTTAGAAGTTGGCTGTATGACGATAGCCCAAGCCTTGAACTAAACAGCAAGATGACAGGTAATTGCAAGAAAGAAATCTGCAGCACATATATTGTCCGTGATGCGTGAAATTTGCCATCGACATTCCATTAGTGGCACTTTACAGAGCTCGATATTGAGTACCAGAACCTCGCTGAAAAGGTCGACCAGTCGACGATATCAAAGGCACCATGAACATATCAGAGGCAGAATCAATGCCGCTAACGAGCTGGAGGGCAGGTCCCTGATGGCCATCACGTAATGGCCCAGCCAGTATGTCCGTATACAGCCATTGTCACAGGAGCTCCAGTCTTCAAGCTCGAAAGAGCCACAGGCATGGCTATTTTCGATGCGATGGAGGCACCGGGCAGAGCTGGAGCTGATAGATTTGGGGCCGCGCTGGCATTCTTGTTTGCAACGCTAGAGTTGGGGGCAGTAATAGAATCATAAAGTGCTGGAAGATAAATCTTGTCGAATACAAGATGACCTAAGAGACAGATGTCGGATTCGGCCTCTCCGACTCCTTCCAAGTGTCAACGCATCTAGTTCTTGGAAGAACTAAAACATCCATCGTCAATCGACAGCGACATTCATACTGAATAGTCTCGGCTCCAACATCGAGGCGATTAGAGAGATACATGTCACGAACGTTTGCATTCAGGTTGACAGATGCTCCGAAAACTGAGTTTACCGTCGACTATGGAGCAGAAGCTCGGGAATAGAAAGCCTATAAGAGACTGCGTGATCTCAGGGTCGGGAAGGTGACTATCAAAGAAGGACCAGTGGCTTGATGTATCAGACCTAGCGTGCGTTGTCACTCTTCGAATTAGCCTTTGGACTTTAATTCTCGAGTACCGGCAATAGGATTCACCAAGAGCTGACAAACCGTATCTGTAGGAACAGAGGGTCCCCTTGAGCTGCGCCCAGCATCTGGCTGGAGAACCTTGACTAAAATGGAAGAATGAAACATGAACCAATCACTGCCAGTCAAATTATACCACTTCAGACGTTCAGTGCTCTATCCAGTTGCCAAGGCGATTAAACATGCTGTCAGCCTTAGTGATCTGGCGCAGTAATGGACGTCGCCAAAAGCATATAAGGCCATTGGCTCGAACAGTAGCTAGTGGCAAAAGGAAATCAGCAAAAAGAGAACATACAACAGCGGGGATTCGCTGGTCGTCACCGACCCAACTACTAATCCGCCGGTTAGTGGCTTGACTATGGGAGAGCGGACGGGATCCCGTATTTTCCACTACCTTTGGTCGTATGTACCTGTCATCGTGTTTTCAAAGCCTATATCGAGACGCTGAAGACTGCGACAGACCGTTTAATAGTTGTTTGTTTGGACTGCATTAATCACCCGTTCAATTCTCCCATCATGAACAGCTCAAATGCGAAAATCTTCAAGACCGCCATTATACACGTAGTACGGAGTGGCTTCAATTGGTAGCAAGCGCCTCACTGAACGCTAGCACGACATTCGATGCTTATCTCTATCTGCTCTGGAAGCCCTTGACGTCCACGAGAAAGTGCATAAATAAGGCGGTAGGACTCATCGCTTCTAATCGTGTTCGCATTGCGCGGGGATTCAAAACGGTCGGTCTACCAATTCGACCAGCTATAAAGAGCGACATGTATTGATTAAGTGTTGACAAGTTACCTTGATTGATGCCTTGCCCACAGCGAAAGAGTCAGGGCACACAAATGCACGTCTTGGACTTTACAGAAAACTTTTCAATTGCCTCCTCCATTGAGTAGATGTTCCACAACAACAGTACAACCGCACCGTGAACCATGGCTTCTGAGGTGTAACGTATCTAGACCAGGGAGGACACCCAATCGCAATTGGGGGTAATTGAGTTTTTGTTTCAAAGTTCAAAGCGTGGATCCAAGTAACCGAGTTGCACTCAAAAACATAAGTAGAACTGCTGGAATTGAGGATATTTACTAATTCCTTACCCTGGAGAGACTGGATGGAGAGAGCGGGGCCAGTCGTGCGTGAGGTGAGCAGCCAATAACAGCAATCTTCAGCTATCCCTTACGTGCCATGCCGGAGAAGCACCAGTAAAGCACTGACTAGGCACTAATCGAATCAAGTGGTGCTCCTTCGGCATCAGATACTGTATGACTGCGTGTGATCAAGAACAAGAAAGAACAATAAGATTGGTTGAGTTGAATGAATGCATTGACAAGATTGACGCCGCTAACAGGGAGCATGACCCATCCAAATCTATTTCGGGCTAGCTGATGTAATCTCACACACCCACCACCACGACACTCGGACCAGTTGGAACACAGACACTAAGCCCAAAACACATCTTCGTGACAACCGTCTCATCTAGTCATTTTTCATGTTAAGCCCATCACCAAAACGGCATGTCTCGGCTAACATCAGGCCCCTTCATAGTTGGGACCACCAACTCCACCATGACACGCTGTCCCCTCACCCCCTCCCTTGCTTCACACGTAACATCCATACCATACATACCACAAGGTTCGCGCCGGGGTCGCCACCGATGGACGCCGCCGTGAATGCCCTGCTCGGCGACAAGCCCGAGTCACTCCCCGCCAAGTTCTCGAAGCTTTGGGAGTTACTCGCACCCCTCACGGGTCCACAAGGAGAGGAGATTAGGGAATGCGCGCGGGCTATTCGCGCACATCCTGATCTGGCGAGGTTGGCACACCTGGAGAAACGTGCCACCAGCGTTCCTTGTACGTCGCTGGAGGAGAGTGCTGTGGAGAGCAGATACAAGGTGAGTACTCGAGTGAGATGCTAGAGGGGATGGATTGGGGATTGACTTTTGGTGGTTGAAGGTGCATGCCGAAGAACAGGCACCTGGGTCCTGTGTACCCTCGGCGGAGAAAGCTAGCGCCGAGAACGTTGATTCGGAGACTGCCACTACCGTTACCGCTACTGCTGCGGCTGCGGCTGCTGCTACTGGTCCTACTCCTGGTCCTGGTCCTGGTCCTGGTCCTGCTATTCCACCTGCAGGGAAAGCTACGGCGGAGGCAAATTCCCCCGACACTTTTGCTACCGCCGGGACCTCTACCGCTACAGTTAATAAAGCTTCCGCCGAGACTACAACTACTTTAGAGGAAGTTCCCTCTAAATCAGCTGCCGCCCAAGCAGCTCCAGTCGAGCCTGCTACTGAGAATGTTGAGCTCGGCCATGAATCCATGGGCGCGAACCTCGTTCCCACCCTGGAACCACTGATCACCCAAGCATCCATCAAAAACGAAGTCTCTATCCCTCCACCAACACCCATTGACCTCGGAGCCTTCAAGAACGCCATCGACCCTACGAGCGACGACTGCCCAACCCACACGATCAAATACAATGGTGGCGAACCTGGCCAAGGGCATTGCTTTATGACCTCTTCTGACCAAGAGTTCAAATGGCCCGACTTTAGTAAGGCCATCACCAAGCTGCCGACCATCGAAGAGGCCAAGAAATGGCTGGATCAAGTCATCAACAACCCACCAAAAGACCCCATCTCGTACTACCTCGGCCATGGACGCAACCTTCCATACCGAACACAGTTGAACCCCGGCCGCCGCATCCTGGACGATCCCTTATTTGGCGACATTCACGAGGCTTACTACCACATCGGGGATGACATGTCGGGCGCTTTCTTCCACAACGAGGATGCATCCCACATAGAGGAAGACGGCACCGTGCATGGCCTGCGTTCTGCGAATGCGGTCCTCGTGGGGATCAAGATCTGGCTGTTGATCGCGCCGCAGGACGAGCTGAAGTTCCGAACGTTTGCCGGGAAGAACTGGTGTATCATGATATGTAGTCGCGGGTTATCACACCTGCACATCCTCGTCTCCCCCTCGCGTCTCGATGCTGAAGGGATCGGCTATGTCATCAAGATCGGATACCCGGGAAATCTCATCATCACGCATCAGGCGCAGCACCACATGGTCATCAATATGGGCCCGTGTATTGCGCAGTCTATCAATTTCGCATTGCCAGGTGACAGCCTTTGTAGTCCTGAACATACCAGATGCCGTCACGATGGTCTGGCTCTCTTTGCAGAAGCGCACAATGTTCCAATGGTACCTGCCAAGCCGGAGCAAAGCGGTTCGACTAAGAGAAAGCGTGTTGCAATTGCAAAACAGGTGAAGCCAAAGAAAAAGAGCCGTGTTCAAGGACCAACGACCTTGACCTTGGTCGACCTGCCCTCACGAACCCGAAGCGTCGCAACTCGCGCACAGCGTGGTCTTGACCAAGCTGCTGTCCAGCTCCGCAAGTCAGGCCACGTCTTCCTCACCCCCACCATCAAGAACAACATACCCTCTGAGCGAATCTTTCGCCTTGTTTGCTCGCTGATGAGCCGGGCGACAATTAGCTCATTCTATAACATGGCTGCCGCGTGGAACTTGGATTCCAGCCCCATCTCTCGCCAATCGCATGCCAAAGATATTCCTCCGCGCCAACGAGCAATGATGATCAAAAGGCTCGACAGTGACAAAGATCTATCTACGTATCTTCAGCGATATCACCAACTACATCTCCATCTCAGTGTTGAGGCCGAGAAACAAGGCCAGCTGCGCCTTGCTTCTGAAATCAAGAAGGACATCTTGGAAGCAGAGGGTATGGGGTCGAGCAATTTCGACAAGCACGTGCGGAAGGGCATGCTGTGGAAGACACTGGGGGATATCCACTGTGGCCTTTTACCCTTGATCTCGTGCTATGCGAACGACATGGGCGCCAGAATCTCAACCACGAAGTGGCTCACAAAAAACGAATTTGATGAGCTCAACATGATGATGGAGAACATTGCGGGGCATCAAGTCGCCCAGAATGTGATGGAAGCAGCAGAGGCTTTCGTTAATGCTGTCGAGAAAGGGGAGAAGGTTGTGTTTAGGGAGAATTTGTTTGGGGAGAATCTTGGTCGGAACGAGGTTCTTCGTCTTTTGGATGGAGATAAGCAGGAATGAAGCTATCGGGATAATGAGCAATCTTGGATAGCAGAGTGCAAAAGCATTGTCACGTTCGGCTCACCCGTTCGTGAGAAACACGAAATTTAGATCAAGCGCGCATAATAGCAGATAGATAGATATCTTTACCTTGGGCTTTAATTAGCAGCAGCTTTAACTTTTTACAACACCTTACTTGGTGATCTGATCCATCTTACTTTTGAAGTCGTTAGACTATTGGAGTTGACTGCGCTTGTGGCCCGTGCGCACCAACAACAATAATGCCATTGTTGAACAGCCCAGTAGCGCTAACCATATTAAGACGTAGCGTCTGCTCTTATCTAATCTGAGAACCGAACTAGAAATGGACTCGTCTTTCATAGCCTAATACGGAGAGTCTGCGTGTTGGTCTCGGTAGTCGTGGTAGTAGCAGAGGTTGACTGTAGCAGCCGTTTCTGCCAACCGATCTTTTCAAGAGCTTAATTCATCTTGACCATTCTCACAATCAGGTTCTGGGGTCGAGAGTACCGCAGACGCATAACGCAGTGCTGGCCTCGGTCGCTGTGCTGGTAAGCTATCAGCGAAGAAGCCAGGTGTTGATGTTGACAAAAAGAAGGCTTGCGCGTTCCATCTTCACGATGGGGAACTAATAGGAATATTGCATGAGATGAGAGAAAGGCCAATCTCGAACTAGCCTCGCACAAAACAGGGACAATGGCATTTAATAACAACAACACTCAAGAGATAGAAGGCCCTGACACTCTGGAGGTTCATAACAAGAGGACTGGCACCAATGAGCACCAAACATCAGCATCAAAGTGCACTCTGGAGGACGAAGAAAGTGCCTTGCCTATTGCTAAGAGAGTCAAGACATGGCCGGATGGCGTTTTCACTATTGGAACGTAGGTCGGCTGAAAGCTACAGTATGCTTGAGATGGTAATGATTGAAGTGATAATTAATTGTTACTTTGAGTTTCGGTATGGCGATAGGGCACGATAACCAGATTTGTAGTTCTCATAGTCATTAAGGCTCTTTAAACCCTTTCTTATGCCCCTTTGCTGTGCGTGCCATATTTTATCGGTAGGGGTGTCCTGGAGGTTGCTGGAGGCAGTTGGCCGCATACTTCATCAATCGCGACTGTCCCACAAAAGTTGGTCCTAGAGAGCCTCAGAGAAGCTAGTTAGAGTACTGTAGTCTTGCCACAACCCTGCTTTGTTTCATTGCACGGAATGAGGTGACATATTCACGTTATCGCCGTAGGAGGTCGTTAGCGACACCACGCAGCAGCACCAGATTACTGCTCAGAGAACTGCAATGATGGCCGATACATTGAGATATGAAGGACGGTGATAGATGCAGCACAGAATCCACAAGAATACGGTTGGAGCCCACAAGCCTAAAGATCCCCGCTGCAATGAGAACGTAACTGTAGTCCATTGTGGGTAGAACAGAGGCATCTGTGTACTGGCTGCATTTGCTCTCACCCCACAGCAGCTCAAGTACGGCACATGTGTGAACAAGCTGAGACTCTAAATGCTATTCAGACACACTGACTACAGTAGAAAAGGTCGAGATAAACATCACAATAGACAAATGTATTTAGGTAGCTCATTGGTGTTTAAAAAGATTCTTTGCATAATCTAATATTATGCCTGAAGTTTAGACAACAAGTCTGGTTGTCATATACGAGGAGACAGAGCCCATAGGTGTAAAAATCGTCGAACGGAACAAAGTTCACCCATGGTCGGTAATAAATGCTCTTCTCCTGGAAAACAAGACATGTGCTGGTTTGGGTTGTCCAACAATTTGGCCATGGTTATGTGTGCTGATGTACTTGATAGCACAAACATGACTCGTACATCGTCTAAACAAAATCGACTTGCTTCTCACTGGCAATAGGAGTTAGGATGAATGTCTAAGGTGGGTTTAACTGACGACTCACAGTGGCGCGTCTATCCAGTATGCTACTGAACTTTTGATGGTGTGTATGCCCGGTGGCAGCTTGCGATAAGTTGAACAGGCGATGTGAATTAGATAGAAGTTTACAGGGACAATTGAGGGCCGTTGTGATACTGGGCGTGCTGTATGTGTCGTTATCTGGCCTGTCCCTGGAAATCTCGCTCGTATGAGTAGCATTCGGTTGGGCCGTTGTGGCTTTATCGTAAGAAGGTGGTGTCAGTGCAGAAAGGGTCGTTGCTTTGGTGCCGCGGCCGAACATTCGAGAGACGTCGTAGTCTGAGCCATAGAACATTTCCAGCTGTTGTTCAGCGATGGTCTTTCCGAGGACGTCAGCTTGCCTGAAGACAGTGCTGCTGAGTTCGATATGTAGATACGTAGGTTGGTTATCTGTGACAGTTCGTACAAAAAGTCGAGGATCTTGCCCGACCGTCGTCGGGCTGCAATGACTGGCTCTTTGATGAATATAGGTATAAGGGTAGAGATGGACTTGTCTAGTTGTAAGTGAAGACATATTGCAGTGGGCGGTACCTCCTTGACGGCATCGGGAGGTTGTCTTTCGGTGGAATACGTAAGAGAGGTAATGGATGAAGGATTGATGCGGATGGCAATGGCTGAAGCCGCCCAGTTGTTGTCCTTATATCTGATCGGAATCACGATTTCGGAGATGGCGTTAGTTGCATCTACCCGTAGCGTGAAACGAATGGCGAGATTGCTGGGGTCTGGCTTCGTTAAAAACTGTATCTCGCCGCCATCGTGGTAAGCGATAACAGATGTCTCGCGGTTAAGATCGATCAAATTCGACGCCATAGCTAAGAAAAGCCGCACTACTGATTAAATTCAGCATAATAAGATCTGGAGTTGACTTGCCTGGAGATCTCCTAATAGTTGTGGTTGGGGAGCTTTTGGAAAAGTCGATACTAGAGGAGGGATGGATTTCGGGAGGTTAGAGCAGTAAGGGTGTTGCTACTTCAACAGCACTAACCCAAAAGAAGCCAGATTCGCTGCCAGGCGGCCAGTGACCTCCAGAAGAACTGCTAGATCGCCCCAGACTCCAGATGAACTGCTAGGCCGAGCAGGTCCCTTCTACAAGCCCTGGTTATTCCAGCAAAGGAGATGTACACTTTTGAAGGGCACAATTCGGAATTTTATACGGCTGTAGCGCGATTTACGGGTTTCAGTTGGGTAGCGGGATGTCAAGGCAAGAATGATGTTGGCGATGGTGATGATGGAGGAGGAAAGTTGATATTGTGAAAAGGAGGAGTTGGAGAGAAGGAAAGGCGAGAGGTTAAGTGGAGTCGAAGTGAGTGATTGCGACTGTCACTGCGACGGGAGCAGTTTGTCCGATGACGTGAATGCAACAGCTGTGTAACCAAAATCACGGGTGAGTGGTGACCACGTACGTTTTGGTGATGCCTAATATGCAGATATGGAGAACCATCTTTAGAATGTGGTGTCACCGTATGCCGGTGAGAATAATGTAAAAGAAGCTAAATTTGAGGATAATATTATCTTCAGCAACTAAGATAAAGAGTTTAGCTATAATGATATGAAAATCACAAGTATGTAGGACAAGGGCATTCACGCCGACACACAGACCTATCCACTCAGGTTGGAGATGGTGTAGGACAAGGGCATGCACGCCGACGCACAAATAGAGTAAAAGTTTTTCACCAAAACTCAGGAAATCTTGGCACACCTTTTACTTCTCAGCTTTCATCTATCTGTTTTGACCTGATTGGAAACGCAGACATCATGGCCTTCTCGTCTCAGTCAGAGACTGGGAAAAAGCAGTACAATTCTAACACGATTGAAGCTGTGAAACAGAGGGTCTACTCTGGATTTCTGGAGAGATTCAACCTTGACGAAGAGGAGCTGGACGAGGTATTTGGAAACGTTGACTCAAAACAATTCTTCCAAACCATGCAGTCGATTCTGAAACTAGGTTGCCACCGGGTAAGCTGGGAGGAAATCAAAGAACAGCTCCAACTCGCCCTGGAAACGCGCCCGGCGGAGAAGCTGCAGCCAAAACATGCGAAGAAAGCGCTTAGTGAGCTTGAGCACATGGCGCGTACTCAACAGCCACGCTCGAGTCTTGCAGCGGGCAGAAACCCTTTCATGTCGACCCCGACCTATTCTGAAAGACGACTAGCACTACTAGAATCTAGTCGGATGGGAGCGACCCCAAGTGATGGAGAAGGCAGTGAATTTTGGCCTCACGAGGATAGTCCAGGAATTACAAGACAATCAACAAGAGACTATAAGGGCAAGGGGGTGGCTAGTAGCTCGTTCAAGCCGTTATCTGAGAGAAAGAAGGGACTGGCTGATGCTCGTCGGAGGCGCGAGAATTCGACAATTTCAAGTCATGGTTCAGATGAGTCCACGTTCGAGCTAGAACCCAAGACAGATGACATGACAAAACCACCAGCCATCTCTCAGGAGATAGTCAACGACTCAGATGATGAGAACGACATAAGCACAAATCCAGCCACAAACGTGCTATACATCGCTACATCCAGATACAAGGAACTCAGAGACGAGAGCTCGTGGTTCCAACTGAAGATCTATCCGAGTGTGAGACGCGTAACCGGCTCAGTCTTCACAGTGCTTGATCCTAAAACTCTAGGCAACCTGGAGCAGTTCCTAGGACCGGGGTTGTGCTCGCAGATCGGCCGCAAAGCATTTGACTCTGCTTTGAAGGGGAAGTCAGTGGAAGCTGAGACGGCGTATCTGCATCAGATGGTCTTTACCATGATGGCCGCACGAGCAACAAGGAGAATCAGCTTGGCACTTCGTCCCTGGGAGATGATTTCAGGTAATGCAAGTTATCTCAACGACCTCGTATCGCATGACATGCATCCCAAGCTGGTCATCTTTCTCCCCACCGATTCCATGATCTGGCAGCAGCAGGAGAACCTCATTGCGGTATACAACGCGCTGCAGGCTGCATGTGTCCAACACCCTCAGGGCAACGCTCGGGTGTATCCAACCTGGTACGAAGCCTTCAACGCAGGAGTCAAGATGGCTGATATCCGAGCCTTTGATACCGTCGCTAAAACAGCCCCTTTTGCGTTTTCCTACCGACCCAAGACTTGCTTCGGCCATGGAGTTTGCATTCTCGCAGACCAAGAGACAACTATCTTCAAGGGTACCTTCAGCTGGGGGTCCAGTCACATCCGCGAACTTGAGTGTACGAGCAAGGAAGCGCAGGGACTCATCCGATGCACCCAGGGCGGTAAGCTGCCCAAAAAGCCTGTCAGACGGCCACTACCTCGGGTCTCAGGTGATCTTCCCGAGAGTATGCCTGGAAGACAATGGTTTCACCAGGAAAAAATTGACGCCCTCCAGAGGTGGAGACAGCTTCGAGTTTTTATGGCTGGCGATGATATTGTTGAAATTGGGTATTCATTCATGTCAGAGAGTCCCGCAGAGCCCGCAATCAAGTCGTTCCAGGCAGAATGGCAATTTAAGTGGATCAAGAAGAAGGCAGACCGTGAGGCCAAAGTCGCCGAACTCAAATCCTTCTGCCGATGGTGGCGCCGCCAACTCCTCGACAACTACGGTGATCTATTTGAGACGCTAAGAGTTGGTGTCAGATTTGACATTGGCATCTCTGAGGAGAGCCCCAACTGTCGATTCTTCATCAACGATGCGGTGCGCTGGATGAGTGTGCCGTTTTGCAGCGCTGATATATGTATATGGCCTCACGCAAAGATATGCACGGAACTTGGGAAGAGATTTGCACGCGAGTTTGGGGAGATTCCAAGGGGGGAGGGGGAGGAGGAGGAGGAGGATGGAGAGAGTACGCAGCAACAGCAGAAGTGGGGAGCTAAAGGATGGGGGGATTATGATGATGGTGATGATGATGATGATGATGAGGGTGTTGAGAAAGGGGATGTTAAGAAAGAGGATGGGAAGAAGAAAGGGAAACAGGTTGTACGCCCGCGAGTTCGACGTACAGGGCGTAAAACGGCTGAGGAAGAAGAAGGCGGGGAGTGAAGACAAACTGAGTAAATGAATGGCAGCCAAGGCTGAGTACCCAGTTGGATATGTCCTGTGTATTTTCCAAAGATAATAAATGATGAACAATTTAGTATTAGGCTTGGATGATAAACTCAGTCAATGAATGCAATGCATGTCTTCGAGTCGATACAAGGTGCTGTACAGATGCAGGGATATCCCCTGTAAATTACCAGGCAGATGCCCCATGACTAACGCTACAGCACAAGTCGTAGCGTAGCAGGTCCACCAAAATGACACGATTGCAACCCTCACACAACAACAACGCGACGCCGAAGCAACAGCGCCCCCACGCCCAGAGACACTGCTCACTCTTGTCAACTACGCCACTGTCGCATCTCATCTCAGTGCCCCCCTCCCATAAGCCCTACCTACTGTACCTGCACTTGTACCTGCACTTGTACCTGTCCTGCACTACGCAGTGGAGTGGCCGTGGCACTCTCTGGCGTCGCGTCCGCTGTGCTGTACTAGGCTAGGCTGTGATGGACGAGCAGCAAAAAAGCTGGGCTCTCCACTTTGATCGCTTGATCAACGAGGTTTGGTTCCAGCCTACAAAAACACAAACGACAAAAACAACAAGTCGACCTGGCAGAAGAAGATGACGACGAAAACAAGACGGAAAGCGGGATTAATGCCAATTTCTTGCTAAAGGCAAGACAACTTATCTCAGATGACGAGAAGCTGCCAGATGACATTGTCTACAATCTGGGCCGCCAGATTGTCGCCAGAAATAATAACATAACTATTGTCGATCCCTTCTGGGTCAACAGCAACAGCAATGTAAATAACACATTGGCCGGGGGGATTGAGACCAACCACGCCATGATACTGTTTCCCCTCGTCCACGACGACCACTGGACATTAGTGGCGTGGAACAGGGAGGCCAAGCTGATGGCGCACTGCGACCTGTATACAACCAGCAGATTTAACCAGGATCAAGAGCTATTTAAAGCTATTTCTGAGCGTTATAAAGAATTTAAGTTCATTTCCAAGGTATGCATGCTGATCTACGTACTTGTATATATTATTAAGTCATTATGCTAGTTTCCCTTCCTACGGTAGAATTGTCCAACTCAGGTTGGTGGTAAAGTCTGTGGCTACTATGTCTTGATGTATATGCGGGTAATTGTAGAGGTAGAGTCAGTTAATCTAGGCGCGTTAGAGAAGCAGCCTAAGTTTAATCTATAGAAGGAAAAGCAATATTTACTTACTTTAATATAGATTTTTACTTAAATTTTTATTTAAATTTTTATTTTTTATATTTAAAAAAATATATAAATTGTTGAACTGGGTATAGACCGTAATAA